>JAHBMJ010003042.1:28080-61895 GCA_018398765.1 Chromera velia
TGTGTGTGTGTGTGTGTGTGTGTGTGTGTGCGTGTGTGTGTGAGGGCTCGCCCGCCCGCGCGTTACATGAAGAATGTGCTGGTGCTCCATTAGCTCCAGGCGCTCCTTTTTAGCATGAGCTGTGTGCTTGATCACGTCAGCGTGTGGTCACACCGCGGTGTCAAAGCCCCATTGCAAGCATGGATTGCCCTTCTTAATTCATTAGGGTACGATACTAGCTGCGGCCGGGGTCTAGTCAGATGATGATGATGTTGCTGATCGATCGATTCATGCGGGCGAAGTTAGTCAAAAGTTCAGGGTCAGTCAAAACCATGCAGATATTGAAAGTCTGATGAAATTCTTAACGGTTATTAAAGTGGTGGCTCACCGGCTTTAACCGCCTCAATTCAATTCAATTTAAAATTAAAGCAACTACTGCACTAGAAACTGCATGCTAAGTGATAAGTGATTTATTAGTGATAGTGATAGTGATTTACTAATTGGTGCCCTACGTAGAGCACTGTCGCCGTTCTACCAGAAGTGCTCTTGAGCATTGTCATCGTTTTGTCTTGTACAGGTCGCGCTTCGCAGATATTTTTTCCCCTCCCCTTACGACGCTAATTTGCCCCCCTCATAATATATATATGGTACATTGGTTCACAGATTTTGATATATCAGTCTAGCTGTCAGCTGCGGTATGTGCTTTGATCTGCTTTGATCGCTGCTGTGTAACACTACATGTAACCTAATGTTTAACTTGTTTGATTAACTGCTAGGGGTATCACAGCAAAAAAAAAAAGGAAATAACTCTCTTTGTCAGGTATTTTTTTTTTTCTTTTTTTTTTTCCCTGTCTAAAACAACTGTTATTTAGTTATTGCACGGGTGTTCCACAAGTGTTACAAGGTGTTACAGGCTAAAAAGAAAAAAAAAAAAAAAAGATAACTCGTTTTTCCAGAGACTTTTTTTCTGTTTTTTTTTTCTGTAACATACTGTGATATGCCTAGATTTAGGCCCTGCACTAAAAAATTCTTTTAAAAAAATTAAAGACTTAATTTTTTAAAAAAAAAAATTTAGAATTTTAGAAAAAAATCAATAGGGAAATTGATCACTAAATTCATTACTATTCCAGGGTTGTGATCTCTACCAATCAAAAATGACCCTTCGCTGCCGGTAATTGCCGGTCTCAGCGGTCTGCCAGCAATAGACTCGGAGATTTCGTACAATCTTCGATCACCTACAGATTGAAGTGCTTTCCTGGCAGTTTTAGTTTTGTAAAATTCTAAAAAAAAAAAATTAAGACCTTCATTTTTTTTTTTTTTAGAATTTTATAGTGCAGGGCCTAGGCCTAGATTAACTCTAGGATTAGCTTTGATCCAAGTCCAAAATGTCTAACTTTGTCGATACCTAGAAGCAAGCATCGTATGTCGCATGCTTTAATCAAGCTAGGAGGTGCACATGCAAGTGCCCATCGAGACAGATTGATGCGGATCATGCGGAGAGAATTCGAGTTGCCTCACCGTCTCTCATTTACCTCTAGATTTACCTTCTTCTCTCTTCTTTTCTCTGCATGTGTATCATCGATCGGCTTTGATCATAGCACATGCAGTCAATGTGTCTCTTGGTCGGCGACGAAAAGTAACTGGTGTATGGGCGGTTGAATGAAAGGGACCAACGAGTGAACGAGGGAATTCAATGAACACAGAGCCGTCTCAGCTGAGGGGAGGAAGGCGTCCCTTCTCCCCCAAAGACTTTCTTCCCGTGTGTCTCTCTCTCTCAAAAACAGTCTTGACGGCACCATGCGCACACTTGCCCCAGCACCTTCAGGGAACCCAGTGAAAAACGACCAAACGTCACCCAACGGATCAATGCTTTGATCAATCCACCAGTGACATGACAGACAGATGCACAAGCAGATGCAGATGCATGCCCCATGATTTCTTCATACTTCCTGCCAACAGAAATCGTTCAGCTGATTGCACAGATCCCGTTGACGCCAATGAGAGGACACAGACAGAAGGAAGACATCGATCGAGGAACAATGCAATTAATGCAATAAAATGTGTGGATGCATGACGATCCTATCAGACTCGCTCGCTTGCATGCAGCTTTTGTTTCTCCCGCTTCGTTTTCTCTAGCTTTTCTTCTTCTCTTCACAGAGAGAGACGGTTTCGTCTCATCACAAATCGAGAAGCATCTTTCGGGGGTCCTCAATGTACTCCTTGATGGACTTAAGGAAAGTCACCCCCTCCCTTCCGTCCACAAGTCGATGATCGTACGTCAAGGCCAAGTACCTGCACCAGTTGCGTTGGAAACGGAGGTAGAGATGCTTTTGGCAGTAATAAATTTTGGTATCGATAACGTCAGCCACACAATTCCCCGCAAAATACACGGAATATCTGCGATGGACTCACACCCAGAGGGTTGCGAGACAGGTCGAGAGACCGACACAGAAAGAAAGAAAGAAAGAAGTAAATAAATAAATAACAAAAAAAGTAAGTAAATAAAAAATTAAATGAAGAAAGAAAGAAAGAAAGAGAGAGAGAGAGAGAGAGAGAGAGAGCAAGAAAGAAAGAAAGAAAGAAAGAAAGAAAGAATGAGAGAGAGAGAGAAAGAAAGAAAGAAAGAAAGAAAGAAAGAACGAACGAACGAACGAACGAAAGAAAGAAAGAAAGAAAGAAATCGAGCAACCTTGGATGCCCTCGACACTTCTTTCTCTCACTTGTCGTGTCCTTCGCTTGTCTTACTTGGCTGCACTTTGTCCCCCGACTGATTTTCTCTTCAAACAATCAAAACAGCAAGAAAAACGCGCCCCCGGTTGTTCATTCGATCTTCTTACTTCTTTGCCTTCAATTGCCAGTGCATATTTGTGTCCCTTGTCAGCCCCTGAAAGGACTCATCCAGGGTGTGTCTACTCCCTTGGAATCAAATAGACAGGCAGGCAGACAGGGAGACAAACAGACTGACTGACATGATGGGCCGGATGACGATTTCCTTCCCCTTCACGACAGGCCGGTTGACGATTGCGTGCATTCCTGAAAGAAGGGAGGAAGGGACATACACACATGCAAATAGAGACACAGGAAAAAATGACGAGAAGAATAGAAACGTGTAAGACCTCTTTTCACTCAAATGTCGGCAAAGACAATCAAGCAACGACAAGTGACTGAGAGAAAGGTATAAGCGTCATGCGGGATTTATGCCAACGCAGGACTGTCTACTTTCCCATTTCGTTCGTTCGTTTCGTTGTCTTGAGAAGTATTCAGTCAGTTCTCTGCCCTCTGATTTCACACCGGAAGGAAGTAGAGATGGCCAGGAACGCAGCCTGCCTGCACAGCGCAACGAAAGAGGACTACGGCACATTGACGAAAGAGGACCCGAAAAGGCTAACCGACCGACCGACCCACCAAGAATCGATGCCTGAGGAGGGTTGAGGATTGGCGTGCCCAGCATGGAGCCGTAGACCCCACCTGCAGGTTTAGTGTCGATTGCGTTTGTTTCTCTTTGCGTAAATGAAGGACGGGCCAACGGAACAAGGTGAGAACGGGAAAGCGACACAACAGCAGGAACAAAGGTGATCGGGAGGGACGCTTTCCTTCAATGTTTGTCTCCAGGACAGGGTAGGGTCCGAACAAAAGAGACTAAACAGACTGACGCACTTCTGCAAGTCAAAACACGACGAGGTTCGGGAACAAGGCCAAAAGGTAAAGTGAATGAAGATCAGAAATGATGTAGTACCGCAAGAAACGGTGAGAGCAGAAACGATGAATTAGAGACGGCAACGTAAAAGAAAGAAGGAATCCCCCCCTCCCTTCCCCGCAACAGCAGACAGACAGACAGGCAGACCGACAGACCATTTGAGATCGTGAAGCACCCCCCGATCATATCTTCCAGGGCGATTTGGTTGTTCCTGGCCTTCTTCGCGATGTTCCCTAATTCGATCTCGAGGTCAGACACAGACTTCTTCTGACAGTCACGCACCACAGGGACCTGCAAACAAAATGTGCACATGAGAGGAAAGAATGGTGCGAAAAGAAGAGAACATAATAGAAGGAACTAAAAGTAAAGAGAGGCCTTAAAGGAAGGAAGAGAAAGAGACAGAAAGGAATCAAAGGGTGACAAAATGAGAGGAGAGGAATTCTCTTCGAAGGATGACAGACCCTCGGGTGTCTTCACAAAGAGAAAACGAAGAACCAAATGACCCCCCCCCAAAAAAATGAACTTGGGACAAGAATTAACTCAGGGAGGGTAAAAACAAATAAAGGAAAGGAGGGTCTTCTCTGCGGCTCTTAATTTGCTTTTCATAACCCGTTTCTTTCTCTCTCTTATACACCCCCACAAAGGAACCTCCAGCAGAAGATATATGCCTGCAAAAACCCCACCGTGAGTCCTGTGGGCGTTGCGACTGCCACTCCGATATCGATATAGTCTTTGTAGATGATCGTCTTGTCCTCAATGACTGCGTTCATGCATCAAACAAAGAAAAAACAAAGAAAAGGAAAGGGAACAGAAGTGATGAGACGGTCAAGTTTGCAGAACTAGACACCTCAGAGACAAGCGTTTTGATTTTTTGCTGTTTTCCTCAAGACAAGGGCAGAGACAGACAGATGGACAGACAAACATGCAAAAGCACGAAACAGAGACAGACAGATGGACGGACATGCAAAAGCACGAAACAGAGACGACCGATAGACGGACGAACATACAAATAGACAGACGTACAGGCGTTCAGTTCCGGCATCTTCATCAGAGAAAGAGTCGACGCGCGAAGGAACGCGGACATGAATCCTGCACGCAGGAAGAAGGAAGGAGGCAACAACGAACGACCCACGTACCAGAAATTAGAAAAAGGGCAATGCAGGCGACAAACGTAAAGTGCCTTTGCTTTTGCAACCTTCGCCGTGAGTTGGGGAGAGAGATAGGGGGGAGAGAGAAAGAGAGAGAAGAAAGAGAAGAAAGACGTCTGGCCATGGAGAGAATCACCAAAAAGATAAGTGCCTTTGTCGAAACCCGTCCGAAATCAATCAACCGACCGACCGAGTTTGACTCCGTGCTTTGCGAGGAAAGCCTCATTGATTTCGGACCTGCACGCGCACCCATCCGTCCATTCTGTCATTTTTTTTCGTTCTTTTGGTCTTCGATTCAAAATCGGCGCAATTTTCAAAGAGGTGAGGGGTCCTGCCGTTTTGTCTTGCCTTCATCATCTGTGTATGTGTCTTTGTGTGTATGCTCTTGGATATCTATCTGGCTTTGTTTGTGCGTGCACCTAGCTTTGCTGCTGGAATGGGCTGCGGAAGAACGAACGTCTGTTTCTCTCAATTTTGCATTCCGACTCGGAATAAGGAAAACGGGGAGAGGTGGAGGGATCGTCCGTGGATCTTCTTTCTTTTTTCTGCATGCTTCGACGAGAAAGAAGAACGCGAAAGAGAGAGAGAGAGAGCCTGAAGAGCCCATGCAACGCTAGAAAGAAGCGCCGAAACACAACAAACACCTTCCCTCTCCTCACCGCAGAGCCATCAAATCCCCCATATCGCACTGCATCATGCACACAACAGGAGAGGAGTAGAGAAATAGTTGGAAAACAGATACAAACAGAGGTTTCTGTGTACAGTCTGCCAATCGTCTAACTAGCCAACAGAAAGCGGGAAGGAAGAACACAGAAAGGGGAAAGAAGGAACTCAGAGCCTACATGAAGGGAAGGGAAGGCCTCCCTTCCTGTATGGACCACTCACGTCTCTCACTCACACTCAACACTACCCCCGACACAAATAGAACCAACAGATCATCTCAGAGGGTTCTGGTGGATGAATGGAATGGTATTGTGTGTCTACGGAGACTGAGCGTGCGACTGCAAAGGTGCGTGAAAGAAACTAAGGGTATGCAAAAGCACTTCACAGTGCGAAGTGGACGCGAAAACTGAAGATAAGCAACGAAATCGAGGGAGAAACTGGGGCGCCCATAACTCCCTCCTTGCTGACCTCCTGGAATGTCGTCAGCATCGCTGCCGTGTTCTGTGCTCCCTTCAGTCTCTCTGCAATGCGAAGTCTGCAAACACATACATACACACGTACACACAGAGAGACAGAGAAAGAGAAAGAGAGATAGAGCGTTCTATTCAGTACGAGATAGAGGCGGCAAAGACACAAAGAAAAAAGAAAAGGCCGTCGCCGTCAAGAAGACCGCTAGAGAGATGCCCTATGCATTCAGAGATCAACACGTTGCTTGCAGGGCCAGACAAACAGCCAGACAGCAAGACAGGACAGACTGACCTCATCCTGCTCATCGGAACTCTCTTCTCCCCGCGTGCGTCTGTTCCTGATGCCGCTGCAGATGCAGAGACGAAAAGGAAGGAAAAGCGACGCAAGAGGGGAAAGTCGTCTGTCCGTGTCGTGTACAAGAGACACACACCTCTAGAGAGGAGAAGAGCCAATTAACTGAAAAGGACACACAACAGGAAAGAAAATCCTCTTTTCTGACCACCCAGGCTCTCAATCCAATCCCATTTCAGAAACACACCTCGGTGAAACATCCGGTTCGAACACAGCCAAGCATAAAAGAAAACAGTTTTTGTCCATTGATTCTTTGTCCCAAAATGAATGACCTACCTGGAGCAGCAGCTGCCGGTTTGGGGGGGGCAGGGGCTGCTGGTGCTGGAGGCGGGGGCGCCTTTTCTTCTTTGGGGGCGTCGCTCTTCGGTGCCTCCTTTGGCGTGTCTGCCGGGGGAGGGGGGGCCCCGCCTTCGGGAGCAGCCCCTGAACGTGAATAGTCACACAGGCAGGACACATGGATGAAAAGAAAATGGAAATGAAAAAAGCCCTAAACGGCTTCCGGGGCTGTCCCTAAACTTCAACATCCACACGCGAAAACCAGGTGCCCACTTCAAGTTGAAGGACTACCGGAATGGCAAAAACGTGGGGAGCCTGAAACTGGAGAAGAACATCTGCTTGCTTCCCCCCTTCATTCCTTTGCCTTTCAACCAAACTTCAATCGTTGAATCCCTTTCCTTCTGGTAATTCCTTTTCTTTACCTCCTTTCTGTGTGCAAATTGACGGAAGGAACTGTTGAGAGGATCTGAAGGCATTTCATTTTGAGTGTTAGGAAAGCCGAGTGACCCACTGCCCGAGAGACTGACTGACTGACTGACTGACTGACCAGGTTTCAGCGTGAACAGGGGAGCAGCGACCTCCACGGTGTCACCTGAAAGGGACGACATGGTGCAAAGACGGGGAAGGGGAGATAAGCGAGAGATCGAGGGACCACGGAAGGTACGTCAAATAAATGGGGCACATCAATACCGAGAGCCGCTGAACATTCTCTTGAAAGAATCTCGTTCTTCGCTTCATTTGAGAATGCAGCAAGAAGACCACACTCAATCTACAGACGCACGCATCGACGAAACCCCTCAACCAACCAACCAACCCTCTGCAGCTGCATGCGCAACCACAATCCCGCTCTCTGGAGAGTTCACGTCCACCGACACCTGCACGTATGCAAAGACACATGTGCAAATTCAAACACACACGCACACACACACACACACACACACACACACACACACACACAGAGAGAGAGAGAGAGAGAGAGAGAGAGAGAGAGAGAGAGACCTTGTCGGTGTCGATCACAGCCACGACTTCGTCCTTTGCGACGAAATCTCCAACCTCTGCAGGAGAAGCGAAGAAAAAATCAGAGACCGAAGGGAAACAGAAGTGATGATTGATTGATACGAGGTAGGGAACAAACAGCACCGGAAGCAAATCCCGTTGCCCCAATTGAGAAATGACTGAGGGAATTGCTGGGAAGAAGAAACTATTGGTGCTTGAATCGAACCAAGACGCCAACAAGTTTTCCTCCTCCAAGCGTCCTCTCTTCGTCCTGACAGTCTGTCTCGTTCTATTTGCCTGTCTCTTTTCGATTCCCCCCAACCTCGATCGATCGAAGGTCTGCTTCACACCTCTGAAATCTGACAACCACCTGAAAAAGGGAAATGTCTGCTCCCATGCCCCTTCTCCATTCAGTTGCGAACGAAATCACATGCAGAGGCACTGTCAGTCTTGCTGACAGGTTGGCAGAAACCAAGTCAGGAACACTCAAATTCATCAAAGAATCAGAGAAAAAAACAGACAGACGTTTCTTCCACACGTTGATGGACCCCTCCGTGATGGAGTCGCCCATCGAGGGCACAGGCACAACCATCTCGGCCGCATCTGCAGAGAAGAAGGAAGGAGGGAAGGAAGGAGCAGGACGGGCGGCACGGAGTTAACGTAGGAAAGAAAAAATCGGAAGAAAAACAAGAAGAAGCCGCTCGGGAACATCCAACTGCACGTCCTCTTAACACACGAATGCGAGCCCCCCCCCCCCCTTCCGAATACCCTCACATCTAGGAAATTCGGATGGGTGCAAAGACGGGGAAGCGGGGCGGGCACATAAAAGACGGGGGGGGGAAGAAGGCCAAAAGGGGTACGTGCGGCAGAAAAGGCTGAAGGGGAAGAGAAAGGCTTACCGCTGAAGAACCGCCGCCCGGTGATTGCCTGGACATAGGCGGGGTGGGTGTTCAGGGGAGAGAATGCCCCCCCGGACTGAAGTGATAGAGACTGGACAGAGCAGAGGTGTCTGCCCGTCTGTCCTCTCCAGTGTCTGCTGGCTGAGGAAAACCTTCGGGTGGCTGTCACAGAGCAACAGCAGAGAACGTTAGATCGAGCAGAGAGGGAGGAGGACGCCCTCGACAGAAGAGTGGAGAGCACCCGGGTCATCTCTCAATCAAGGTAGACGTTTCACGGAGACAGATCAACAGAGAAAAAAAATCAATCAACCTCGAAGACCCAACAAGGGTCAGTGATCGGCTGTGCAAACGGCCAGACCGACACCCGAAAAGCCCCTGACAGACGCTGTCGCTCTGTCCTGTCGTGCCCTCGCCGATCACGCACCCCAATACAGATGAGGGAAAGACCGGAAGAGAGCCAAACCGCCTTGCGAAGTGCTCGTCCCACAGTCGATCTTATCAACGTACAATGCCCTCTTTCGACACTGTCTGATAAAGGTCGGCCACCCACTCTATACATATGTGTGCTGCTCTTCCTGGTGCTGAGAGGTTCGTTTGAGGCAGCAGTTCATCATCAGCAACACGTCAGCCGTGTACATTTTAAGTATATGTACGTCACAAAAAATATCCGGCTGGGGCCGCGGACGTCACTGCCCGCCCTATATATAAATTGGGCACCATCATCGCGGATCCTTTAAAGACGAGACGTTGGCTGGGACATGGTGGGACTCTGATCGATCCTTTACAGCTTTGCCTGGAAGTTTGCCCTCTCAGCCTCAGAGTCTCAGGCCCTCTTAACCCTTTTTTTTAAATTCTAATTCAAAGCCTGATTGCCATCATGCAGAGACCGGGTCTTACCGATCGAGGGACACCTGCATAGTCAACGCATTGTTTGGAATACCAAATAGCATATTCCCCTGGCTAGGTCTTCAGATGTTTTCAGATTTAGAGAACACAAAGTGAACAGCTTTTTCTGGTTATGCAAAGATCGATTAAATGATTGAAAGGAAAATAAAGGAAAGAAGAAACAGAAAAAAAAAAAAAAGAAAGAAAAAAAGGTGAATTAGAGAGGAAGGAAACAAGTTTGGGGATTTGTGGGTGAAGGCCTAGCTGAAGGTAAAGCTTGATCAGAAAAGGGGTAGATGGGTCAGATCTTTCTTTGATTAAAGTCTTTCTTTCTTAACAAAGAGTAGCCTTTACCAAATGAGAAAGATGTTATAAAAGGTTTGCTGATCTGATCGGTCCCTTTTATTTTTTTCTTTTACTCTAGGTCTTACTGTTGAAGCCACAAGTGATAAGCTGCATATGGAAAATGATCAATAAGTTTGCTCTTAGAATCCAGACTAACTAGAAAAAGCGGAATCTTCGGACAAACCAGGCTAGATCCGCCCCTCATACATGGGGACACGGTATCCATACCCAAAACCTCGATCAAATATCATATTCAAATTAAGTATATCCTAAAGAATATTGATGTTATAATAATGATAAGGTATAAGCTAACACTAGCTAACACTAAACTCGAAAGAAGAAAATGAAATATTAATAACAGACTAGAACTAGCTAGAATGAGCGTTCTTCAACTTAAGTTTAATGTCCCTTTAACATGATGTGTTAATTAAAAAATAATCAGTCTTGCTTTTTCTGATGTGCGTCACTGTTTTTTCATGTTTCTTCATATGTGATTTGGTAATTGAATTTTGTGACCACGTGAGGTTTGAATTCGGTGTTTGCGCTGTGATTGCACGTAGCAGATAACCATCGGGCTGTTACAGGCGGGTTTGGGCAAAAGAAAAACGCATTTGGGTCGATGTTAAGGTCTGTATAGTCAGGTGTACGTTTGAATTTTTTCGAACGAACAAAGCAACATTCTCAGAAGAAATCAATGCAATGCCGGGAACGGTATTCGTCTTTTTAGACACAAAAACCTCAGCGTGACAGATTTGTTGGAGCGACTTCAACGAGACGTACGGGGTTGGTGGACGTAAAGGAAAAAGAGAGGCATGGACAGGACGGCACGTTTCCGTCACTCATATGGCATGCAAGAAAGGAAATGGTCTGAGCAGGCGCAGCGGGAAAGTTGAATGAACTTCGTTTCTTTCGTAGTCAGTCTGCAAGAGTCAATTCAAACAGGACTCCCCTTTCTGACTTATTCGAGCTGTCTGTGGATCAGGCGGGCAGTTGGGAATTCATCCGAGTCTTCTCCTTCACAGGAGACAGCTGATGCTGGTGGGCCTCCAGCATTACTGGCAGGGGAACGTCCAGCCAGGGGGGAGGGGGAGTGGGAGGAGGGGGTACCTGGGGAATTTTCCTGTCCGTGTGGCTGGCCTCGGGAGACTCTCGGGGGGGGGCGGAGAACTAAGGCAGGAACCCCCGCGGGGGGGGAACCGGATTTCGCATTTGATGCTCCTCTGACTGGAGTGCGTGTGTTGGGGTCTGTGGCTGCAGACTCTGCCACTTCTCCGCCCCCGCCGATTTGCCTTTTGTCTCTCTCCTTTCCGGATTTCCCCTTTCTACGTCTGTTTCGATTTCCACGGCTGTCAAAGGAGGCCCCTTCCCCCCCTGTGAGTGAACTCGAGAGAGAAAAGTCGGAATTGGAATGTCCTGGAGAAGGAGACGGACTCACAAGCCACTCAGCTCCTTCGGGGCCTCGACTGTGTCTCTCTCCCCGGCCCCTTCCCGTCTCCCTCGAGCCCCCTCGCCCCGGAGTGCGACTGGACCGCCCGTCACTGTCTCCGTGGTCTCCCCCCTCCATTCCCCCCCCAGCCGCAACAGACGCACGAAGCCGGACAGAAGGAGACGGGGGCACTTGCGAGGGCCCCCCCGAGTGTTCATGAGCACCCGCAGGGAGGGTCTCGGGGGAACGTGACACAGAGGCAGACGCAGAAGCAGTCAGGGGGGCTGCAGCGGTGCTTTTTGAAACTGGGAATGCAGCAAGAGACTCCCCTAGAGCCACGTCCGACCTTACAGCCCCTCCTCTTTCTCGTGAGCTGTCTCTGCCCCGTCCCCCACTCTCTTGAAGCGGAAGCGTCAGCGAAGATCCTCCGATACCCCCCCCCACACCCCGAACACCTTCGACGTCCTCTTCCCCCCACTCAGCACCCAATCCTAAGGCAAGGTCGAGAGTCGACCTCTCCCTGGACCTTTGTGACCCCGCACCTGAGAGGGTGACCTGACTACTTCCACAACTACGGCTACCTCCCTTTTCGCCCTCCTTTCGCTCTTCCACTCTCTCCTTTTCCTGACGCTGTGAGCGGAGAGGCGGCACCCCTCGGCTCAAAGCGCCCAACTGAAGGGGGGCATAGAAGGGAAGAGCAGAGGAGAAAAAAGAAGGGACGCTTGCCTCTCCCTCCCTGTCCCCCATCACCATGGGCATAGTTGGAAGTGCAGATGTCGAAACAACAGCCGCCAGTCTCTTGCTCGGAAGGGGGGCCGCTCCGATGCCTCCAGGCAGAGACGCGAGCGGAACTGCAGTGGCACGCCGGGGCCCCATCGACTCCCCATAAATCATCTCCCCCCCTCCGTGTGCCTGTGCATGCCCACTCAAAGTCTCCACTCCTTCGTACTCCCCGTCCTCATCCGTCCGCTGCCTGAGGGAGGAACCCCCGGGTGTGCAGAGACGGAAATTCGTTTGGGAAAACGGAAGCGTAGAGCCTCCTGCAGGAGCACCTTGGGAAGTGCTGCCGGGGCCCGACAGAAAGCCCGGGGACCCCGGCACAGGGCCCCCTCCCCCTCCCCCTGCGCTCTCTGAGGCTGCAAGGAAGAGGGCCGTCGTCAGAGGCTCTGGGAAGAACGGCCGAGAGGCGAGGTAGTCTTCCTGCAACAGCAACGGAAAGGAAAAAAATGATCTGATCAGCAGTGAACAAACTCTTTGATACCACTAGCTTCCTTACGTCCGTCCGACGGTCCATCTCGCTGTCAACAACCTGTCTGTCAGTCTGTCTGCCTGGCGCACTCTGTCGTCAGCCATGGTGTGCGTCTGTCTGCCAGCCTGCCCACATAAAATATGGAAGAACATTCTCGACGACCGTGAAAGGGATAGGCAGTCAATCTCAAACAACCCAACGAAAAAGGAAAAGTCACACAAAAAACGCAAGGTAAATTGCAGACGTAAAGTGAAGGCTCCGGCAAACACAGCAAGCCAGAAACCAACCAACTCACCGACGATCCTGGTGCCACTGTGGAGGAAAGGAACTCAGTCATGCTGTGCAGGAGAAACCCAACTGCAGAAACGGCGAGATCAACGTCCCGCAGAAACCCCGCAGTATCCTCTCCTTCTTCTTCTGCTGTCAGTCTTGAGATGCCAGACAATCCCATCATTTCGGAGACACGTGAACGACCGGCATCGCTCTTTCTCGGTAGGTTTCTCAAGGCCTGCTGCTGCTGCTGTTGCTGTTGGTGGGCATGCAGACGGACAGCGAAAGAAGGTGTCAGCACGAGGGCCAAAGAAGGAGACGCCAAAGCGATTTCACAGAGCTCTTCAATGAACCCTCTGCAGTTGCCTTTGCCCTGTGCAATAAAACGCCTTTTTTTTATACGCTCATCTCGCCAGCGACCCCCCCCTGCTCTTCCCCCCATCTTGTTCTTAATTTGGGCGGCTGCTGCAATTCCTTCAAAAAAGTCAGACGGGCCCCCTCCACTCGTTGAGACCAACCACTTCTGTTGGGAGGCTCTACGATCCTCTCTGTGGCTTTGTCGTTCCATCTCGCCCCCCCGCTCTCTCAACTTTGTGCTGATCTCTGCAACCAACACGCCTAATTGAATCACAGTCCGCACACCGCACCGCCCCTCTAATGCTGCTGCGAGGGTCTCTTTCGGAAGGACACACACCGACCCGCCCGCCCCAGACGATTCCTTAAACGCCCCACACAGTGCAGACGATGCCTCCACACACAGCCGAAGTGCAGCAGAAACCATTGGCACGTTCTCTTCACACAAAGTCATCTGAGGGAGAGCAAAGGCAGAGGCTAGCACCGCAGCTGCACGCCGAAGTCTCGAGAGGAGGGCATCGACAAGGGAGAGAACGATCGGGAATCTCTCATGTTTCTCTTTTTCCCCTGCCCCTGGGGCTCCAGCCACCTTTGCCCCCCTCCACCCTGTCATGGAAGCCGGTGAAACGGAAGAGCTGGGAGGCAGAGCTCTGAGGAAACTCAGACGCGCATCAGGTGGTCCTCCCGAGAAGACAATCGATGTGAGGGCACACGCGGACCCGTCGGACAAAAGAGACGTCCTCGTGAGGTCTGGTGGGGGGGCAGAGGGACATTCAGGCTCCCTCACATCCTCTCCAGCTTCTGTCTCTTCTCCCTCCTGCATCTCACCTCTGCATCGGCCTGTGCTCATCTGCTCCGGAGCTCCCCGGCAGAAGCACAAAGAAGAAGAAGGGGACGCAAGAGAAGGACGGGAGGGAGAGAGAAGGTTTAGAAGAGGAGTGATCCAGATCGGAGGCAGAAGGGGGTTCACTCCAGCGACAGAATCTGTCTCCTGAACACACTCCCCATCAACATCTCCTCCATCTTGTCTCTCTTTCCCAGACTCCTCCCGTTGCAGAACCGCGGCTGCTGCATCCGCACATCGCTTCACTCCCCCCTCTCTACTCTGAAAGCTCCCCCCACTTTCTGGACGCGCAGGGCGTCTGGAAGGGGATGCTCTCGAGTGCACCACTGTCCTCAGAGGAGACGCCGAATCTGCCTCCGATTTGCTGAGTGGAATGCGAATCACAGACGCTGCCATTGAGTCTGGTTGGGCGATCTCTTTCTCTTCAACCGACTGGGCAGGAGGAGGGGGGATACCCCTCAGGTCCCCCAAAACTGAGGCCAGGAGGAATGGGAGGGCAGGGTCCGAACATACCTCTCTGAAAGCAGCCCCCATCTCACGAGTGGTACGGAGACCTTCTGCCTGTGAACGTTCACGCTCTCTCCGAATTCTCTCTTTCTCATCTTCCACAGACTGCCCAAGACCCCCCTGTGGTTGTTGTTCTTGTTGGCTTTTGTTCGAGGAGGAGCTCTGCTTGAGGGATCTTTCCGCAGCACGACGGCAGCGGTCTCTCATAAGACAAAGGAGACGCGCAATGAGAGACAGAGATGCCAAGGCAGAGATCGGCATTCTGTCCATCACATCGATCCCATCTGATGTGGGCGGCTCTATTGCTTCTTTTTCTTTTTCCTTTGCGAATGCGGCAGACAGGGGAGTTGCCAGTTGCTGCGGAGGTGGGGATGAGGGGGCGGAGGCAAAGCACTTTGCAATGGACAGGATCTTTGACAACACTCCTTCTTCCACGACATATTGCACAGCTCGATGCTCCTCCCCCTCTTCCTCTTGTACAATCTCTACTCGGTCTCCCACCGTCATTTCCTTCTCTCTCCCCATCCCGACAGCTTCCCTGGACACAGTCGAACTCTGGAACGGCAACAACGCACACAAAAGGAAAGTGGCCCGCGACACAAGGGGAAAGGATGTGGTGGCCCATTCCGACTCTGCAGAGAGGCGGGCCCTCTGATTGCTCGCGTGATTCTGCATGCCTCGCGATGCCTCACCAGCTTTCCTTCCCCGCTTTGCGCGTCGTTCCGCAGCTACCGCCTCCCTCTCTGCCTCCCCCCTTTTGAATTCGAGCTCGTCGAAACTTTGACGGAGAAATCGGAGGAGCGTCTGCGGGAGCTTGCAGGAGACGGCAACGCTCTGCAAACAGGAAAGGAAAGGAAACGGGGGGACAGAATTAAGCGTCAGCAGAATGAAGCGACAAAGTGTGGCAAAAAGCGCCAACGATGATGGGTTCAACACCATACAACCACACACTTGGGGGTCGAGTGTGTTGTGCAAAATCATGGGAGAGACACATTGGAATGGAAAGGCAGGTGCGTCAAAGACGAAAGCACGTTGAAGAGCTACATGCAGTAAGTGAAAGCACGACCGAACCCGTGGAAAAGTCTTTACCGAACCAATAGACTCACCACAAATGTCTGCCGCCCCAGGTTGGACGATTCTTTTGTCACACTCTCTCCCAGCAGCCTTCCATTTAGAGACAAATCAACTTTCCCGTCTCCAGCCCCACGCCCACCAATTCGTCTCAAACTTCCAAAACCTAAAGCCAGATTGCCCCTTCCTCCCACCGTCTGTCTGAAACAAGCGACAAGACACTTGAGCAAACGATCCTCTGCTGCAAGAGAGAAGGACTGGAGCTGAGAGGGCACCACAGCCGCAAACGCGTTACAGAGTCCTGCAAGAGCACCTCTTTCTCTCTCCCTCACAACCTTTACTCCGTCTCCACACCTGACGACACGACACCGCTGATCAGCCTCCCCGCCTCCCTGCCCGCCCCCAGCGGAGCTTTCGGGAAGCAACAGGGGGCAGAGTGCAGAGGCAACAGACGTAACCACTGTTCTCCTCTGGCGGTATCGTTCCAGAATTTCCTGGAGGACCGGGATCGCTGCACAGCGACAGCGATATGGACAAAACAGGAAAAGCAAAAGATCACAACAGCGTCTCATTTTGGCTTTCTTGTTTCGAAAGCACGTTTCATCTTCCCTACCCTTTGTCTGTTCACTTCTGTATTTACTTTGGCACTTTCTGCTGCTTCAGCAGGCCCCCTGTTCCCCTCCGTCCCTCTTTGCCGAAACGCCGAGACAGATGAGAGGGAAAACGAAAACACAACACATAGACAGAGTCGACGGCAAAAGAACCGATAGCCAAAGAAGACGGCGCAGACAGAATAGAGAGCTTCCACGAGCAGACCACACGCACCTTTTTCTGCCTGCATTTGCGAGACTAGAGCCTGAAAGGCACTCGAGAAGAACTCCCTCCTCGCATGACCCTGCTCAGACATCTCGACCGAGGAAAGCCCAAAGAGCGCAGACGGCTTCAGAGCCTCACAGAGCCTCTCGATCAACGTGGAGGCCTCACAGACCACAGCCTCATCTCCCCCCAGAGACTCCAGGGCTCTTAAGCATGACCCCAACACCTGTGGCCACACTCTGTATTTCCCTGCCTCCTTCGCTGCCGTCTCCCGAGCCAAAACATCCAGCTCTGTCTCTGTGCTGTTCTTGCCGACAAGATGCGAGAGAGAAGTGAAGGGCATCGCCCACTCAGATGCAAGGACGAGACGGGAAAGAAGAAAGACGCCCTCCTGGAGACCTCCCACACTCTCCCCCGGGATGTTGAGACGCTCTTCGGACTGCTTCGTGTTCTCTTCCCCCATCCACAAGACAGGGGGGAGACGTTCGACGCTGACTGCAGGAGGTGCGAGGGCGAGTCTCTCATCCAGTCGTCTGACAAGGGAGCGCAGACACACGGCAACACTACGAGTGTCACGGTCAAGGGCCGTTGTATACAGGGTCTGGAGGATGGCCATCACGTCGCGTCTCTCTGCGTCCTCTGCCACCGCAGGTCCTGTCCTCTCAGGGGAGTCTTCAGTGGCCTTTTCCTTTTCTGTTCCCTCGGGGGGGCCTCGTCTGGCTGCTGATGCGGCAGGGGAGAGGTCGAGGGGAAGGGGGAGGGCAACGACGGAAGAAGGCGCAGGAGACGCAAGGGGAGACACGAGGAGGGTCGCCTTTCGAGATCCCCCCACATCGATCTCAAGATGCCCCCCATGGGGACCTGTGAGGATCGAGGGGCTCTTTGCCGACCCGATGATTTGATTCAACTGGTTCTGCAACTCTCTCTTCTCTGCCTCTACCCTTTCCAGTGCATCCTTCCACCCCCCTGCTCTCTCTCGGGTCCTCCAGTCCTCCGATGCCATCAGGGCCCTCTCCAGGTGTCTCACAGCTGACTCGTTCTCCTGACTCAAAGAGGCCAAAGCTGCCGAACTGAAAACACAAGCAAGAAGAATCGACGCACAAATGAGCTGTGGGGAAGAGAAGAGAACCATAAACCGCGAAATGGAAAGAAGAAGAGAAGAAACGTGGAGAGCTACCAGCACTAAAAAAAAACACCATTTTCGCATCTCGCGCCCGCGTGTTTGTTTCCTGGAGCGTCTGCATCTGCCTGTGAGAGAGGAAGTCGGCGTGTGTGGCCTCCTAGAAATGCGCAATCAATCATTCACCACACCGCCCAACGATAATAGATTCGACTCCCCCAGCGCCATCTAAAGCACACACACACACACACACACACACACGCACACACGCACCCACGCGGAGAGACCAACCCTGTCGTCCACCTCCGAACTCCACTCCTACCTCAACAAATCCTACAGAAACCCTACGCCGCCTACCACAGTCTTCAACCCTCTCTTCCACTTTTCTATGCCTCTGCCAGGCTTTCCTTCTGCTGACTTACCTAGATTCTGCCCTTTCTGTCTGCACCCTAAGATTCTCCTCTGTGGCTTCTGTCTGCCCTCTGGATTCTTCAAGAGCCTCGCGGAGAGATGACAGCTGCATGCACATGAACACCCAAAGACAAAAATATACATTCAGCAAAAAAAGAGACGGGCACACACACACACACACACACACACACACAGAGAGAGAGAGAGAGAGAGAGAGAGAGAGAGATTGAGAGATTTTAGTTTCTCTGCGTTCCTCTCGCTCTCTTCGGTCAACAATATCGACACACGATGTCCTAGCTATTTATGAAGAGGTGCCTATCCACACGTCAAAAAAAAAAAGGAAAACTCTTCTACGCGCATTGTGAAAGAACTAAGAAAAACGAAATACCAGCAGAGAGAGAGAGAGAAAGAGAGAGGGAGAGACGAACCTCTTCCTCCAGTTCTCGTCCTTTCTCCTCGCTTGCGGCGAGGCGTTCCCTTTCCCCTGCCAGCTTTTGACGTTCTGCGGACAGCTCTGAAGCGACCCCGTCTCTCTCCCTCCTAAGCCTGAACTCCCGATCGGCAGCCGCTGTCTCCTGAGACTGCGCGACGTGCTGGGCATCCTCCACTCTTCTCCGCTCCTTGTCAATTAAACTGCACAGGCCGAAAACGCGAACGAACTCATTTAGTCTCCCTCTCTCAAGTGCCCACTCGAAAACACATGAAGACATACGCACAGAAGCCCGGAGAAATTCGTGAAATCGGCAGCGAAAGGAGAACCTATGGAACGAATGAGCGGGGGAGGAAAGCACGAAGAGAAAGACGAAACGGCAAAATCAATACTGCAAGAAATGAGGAAAGAGCGGAAGGTTGCCAGTCTCTCTTCCATGTGGTTCTTCTTTCCTTCATCGCATTTTCGTCCTTTCCTTCTCGGCCTTACGTCATCAGTCTGCCTCGTTCTGCTTCCGCTGCCTGCAGAGCGCTCTCTCCCTTTTGTGCTCTTTCGGTTTCGGCTTGGAGCTGCTTCATCGTCCTGTATGACCAACACACACACACACACACACACACACAGAGAGAGAGGTGAAGGGTGTCGAAGCATCTGAATGCAAACGCCGGAACAACACGACACGGCAGGAAGGAAGAAGAACACATACTGTCACCAAAAATCTGGGCACGGCTGAGAGAAAGAGGCTTTGCGCGTACTGTCAGCTGAAAGAGTGTACAGGAAAGTCCCGCGCATGAACGAGCATCCCTCTACCTGCAGAATTTCAATTGAGCGTCCCCCCTCGGACTCACTCACTGACTCTTCTTTCGCTCTCTTTTCTGCTTCCGTCCTGGAATGGGCTTCCTCGAGTTGCACCTGCAGATGATTGTTGGTGCAAGCAGAAAGAACGAACCAGGCATCTGTGTGAGCGCACCCATTTTCTCGGCTTCTGTTGTCAGGAAGCGCAATGCGATTTTTCGAAGAAAATAGTAATGAGCACGAGAGCCTCAAAGCAATGCGTCTTCACTTTATCGGCACTTTCAATGAAAATAAATGAAAGCACACAGTCTGCTCACAGAAATGGTCTCAGCAGATTGTGAGAAAACGTAAGAAGCACTCTGCACTCATAGACAAGTACGTCCCCCAAAAACTCTCTCTCTCTGTCTTCCTTTCAGCCGTTTTTCTGGTCAGCTTTCCTTTCTGCCCCCCAGCACGACTGCGACAGTGGACTGACCTTCAGAGCTTCCACTTCCGACTCCAGGCTCTCTTTGTTCTCTCGGGTGCCCGCGAGATCGCTTTCTGTGCTGCACATCCCATCAGGAAAATAGAGATGACAACTCTCTTGTTAGGAGGAAATCCTGAAGATTGGTCTCTCACCATGACATCGCACACCAGACTGATGCTCCGAGTTCCGACTGATCATTCATGACACTGAGACAGGAAAGGAGACAAGACGACAAGAAAGCACCTGAGAGAACGCAGAGAGTGCAAAGAGGAACCAAAGAAGGGAAACCAGATGGTTGCACAGACCGCGATATGACCGAGAGCGTGTATGACTTCTGATTATCTTCTTTCTTCATGTTCCTTTCACAAACAATCAAGCAAAACACACACAGACAGACAGACAGAGAGACAGACAAACAGACAGACTGACGAAGAAAGCCGCTCTTCTGTCTCCTTCAGCTCGGACTGAAGGTTCTCAATCTCCTCCTTCTTGTCCGCAATGTCTTGCTGCAGACATTCACACACCACAGAGAGAGAGAGAGAGAGAAAGAGAGAGAGAGAGAGAGAGCAAATTGAATGCATTCTATCCGGTGAAGGCCTTGGCGCCTCGGGCAAGGGCTTGGCACAAAGAGGAAGTATTCTTTTGCTGTTTCTTCAAAGACGCATGAGAAAACGTTGCCTGTGCTCGGGTCGAGAGCTACAAGACACACTACCTGATCCCTTCCTTTCTGCCCCCCCCCCCCTTTTTTTTCTTTCCCCCCTTTCCTTTCTTTTTGTTCTTCCAAAAGCATCCAAGGAGGGCGGACCTCGGCACTTTCTTTCTCTTCCTCCAGCCTTTTCTGAACATTCTCAAGTGACTTCACTTGACGCTCCGATCCTGCCAGCTTCTCCTCTGTCCTCTTCTTCTCCTTCTGTAAGGTATCCAAGTTGCCCTGCGGACAAAGTGAAAAGAAAGGACCTATCCAGTTGAAGAAAGGCGGTTCAGCAAGTCCCTGCTGCAAGGCTGAATGAAGCGTCTTTGAGTGTCGAGGTGAGTCAGTGAAGGCACTGCGTCTCAATCAGTCTTTCCAATCAAATCAATGAATGCATGATGCATAATGGCAGCGGCCTGTGCTAAACAAAGCCATAAAGGTGTCCATAGACCGGAAGAGAAAGGTCAGCCATGTAGCCGATCTAATGAGTACTCAGAGGAAAGCGAGAGATGCTTTTCTATCTTGTCTTCTCTTTTCTTGCAGGCAGCGAAATGAATAAACCGGCGTGCCACATTGAACGAGGCACAACCAGAAGGGGGGAAGGGCCAGAGGTACTCAGAGACTCAGTTGACCAACCTGGAGCTTCGTCTTTTCTCGCGAGAGATCAGAGATTTCCGCCCCCTTCTTCTCCAAGTCTTTCTCAAGGGATGCGATTTTGGCCTCTGCTTCCCAAACAGAACGACTCAGCCTGCATGTGCAATTGACAGACAGTGTCGCCTCCATTCACAAAGACACGATTTGCAAAAGAGACGCTCGACACACAAACAAACGAAAAAGGGCAAACCAGATGAAATTGACAGAAAAGGCCGTCGTCATGAAAAGGCCGCAGTCGGTCAAAAGGGGTACGGGTGGAGGAAAGCTTCTTTCTCCCTCTGTGCCTTCCGGTCCTGCTGCGCTACTTGGTAACAACAAAAGATCATGCAGGCTGACTTTTCGACTTTGTCATCCTTTTTCCTTCTGTCTTCCGTCTCTGCTTCCAACGCCCGGCTCCTCTCTTCGAATTTGGCCTGGAGGGGAAACGGAGAGAGAAAACAAAGAAACGAAGCTGTGAATTTGGGGGAGCAATCAAATGGAATCCACCCGCACTTTTCGGCAGCAGCACAAAGAAAAGAGTCAACGCAACGATTGAGAGAAACTGAAAAGGCAAAACAGAAGACACGAGGTCTGAGGATGTCAGGAGACAATGCAAAGAAAAAAAAAAGCCTGCAGAAAAAACCGTCGACCATCCCCCTAGCGCAAAGAGAGAGTGTGTGCCCAGATGCAGGCAGGCTGACTGGGAGACCTTCAACTCCTTCACTGCAAACCAGCAAGAACACAATCGGCTTACCTGAAGGCACCGCAACTCCTCTTTCGTTTCCCGAAAGTTTTCTTCCGCCACCAGTCGGCCGCTTGTCTCCCTGTAGTGCATTTCATTTACGTACACGGGGAGGGGAGGGAACACATGAAGCAAAACAGCTCACTCTTATCATCACTGATTCTCTTTTCTCCTCAGACGAGCAGGAACGGAAGAGATGGGACAAGCAGCAGGAGAGAAAGACTGTAAAGCAAGCAACAACACAAACACCAATTCAAGAATTCCACTGACTCATTTTCAATGCACCCCGGGAAGCTGTCGGATGCGAAGTGCAGGCGGCAACGCACACACTGAATCGACTTGCATTTCGAGGAACGACAGTGAGAAAAAAAGAATTATCTCCCCCATCTCTAATTTTCCGTGGAAGCCCTGGGAGAGACAACAGATGAACGAGCAGACTTACTGACATACCGACTGACGATTCGAGATTCGTCCGGACTTCTCCTATTTCTGTGCGCAGAGCCTCGCATTCCCTCTGCATCCCCCCCTCACACACACATGGGAGCAAGCACAGAGAAAATAAAAGCAGAAGCGGTGGAGCAATACAGTGAGAATGCAAACTACACTTGCGAACCGAAAGGACGGTCTTGCTCAATCTCTTTGGAATCACAATAGAGCATCACAAACAAGAAAAAGAAACAAATCAAGGAAAAAAATCGCAAACCAATCAGATAAAAAAACGTAAAAAAAAGAGCCAGAAAACTTCAAGAACCTTGCCTCTCTGTTCAAATCCTCCCCCCCTCCCAAATCAAACGTACACCCAAGCCCAATACCCAAGCCCAATACACAACAGGCCCTCCACTCTCCTCCTCGTCACAGAAAAAGCGCTGACCGATCTCACGTCGAGTTTTTCCTGTTGCTCCTTCAGCTCGCCTCTCACGCTCTTCAACTCTCCCTTTGTCCTGACTCATTCATTCAGCCGAGCCAAAAGAAAAAGAGTACATCACACATCGACACCAAGAAACACACAGAGAGGGAGGAAGTGATGAGTGACTGGAAATAAATAAAATTTCATTGCAGCGGGCAAGAGCGAGAAACAATTGTTCCCACTCATCAGAAAGCAAAAGCGCAAGCAAGCACGAATACAATGATGATGCCGGAAGCACCCGAAAATCCACCAAGAAATCTCATTATTTTTTTGTCTCCCTCGTCAGAGTGCTTCCTTCGTTCTCCCGCGAGTCAGACAGAAATTCAGCTTTGCCAAAATGACAGCACTGAAAAAGAGAGAGACAGAGAGAGAGAGAGAGAATCAGGACTGACAGAACAAGCGCATCCCGTACTTCTCTCAATGACGCCTCTGTCTCTTCCTTCTCCTTTTGAAGAGATTCCATTAACTTTGCCCGCTCCGCGTTGCTTTCCTGAAAGAGGGAGAGGGAAGGGACAGAATGCAACAGGGGGAGATGCAAGGAGAGGAACACCGGAATCGATACTGCAAGTGAGGGTAATCAAGAATGCACCATTTCACCCCACGCCACATAGTATTCATGTGCTCTGAGCTGATCTTGCGAAAGACCAGATACAGAACAGCATAGCGTTAATCACGCAGAGTCATCATTGCTTGCTTTCGCCCGTCGTTATGACTGCAGCAGCAAACTTCAACTGGCGAATTATTTTCCAACTTTTCCTTTTGACTAACGCACTCCCTTACCGACCTTCAACCTTTTGTTCTCCTCTTCAGCACTTTTCAGGGCTTCTTGAGATGCGGTGAGCGCCGCCGAATTCCTGCCGCGGGAACGGAAAAGAGGGAAACAGAGTTCACGGCGCTCCAAACAGCGCTGACGTGGAGGCAGTTCTTTTCAGGGTCTCCTTACAAGTGGCAGAGGAGAAGGGCAAGAGAGATGAGGACCAAACAGCCAAGAAGAGAAACGAGCACGAAGAAAGGGGCGGCATGGAGTCGCATAAAATACCGTGTCTTTCATTCAGAAGCCCTCTCCACGAAGACGAAGAAAATGCGAGAGGACAGAAGCAGACAACCCAACCTCCATCCCTAAAAAATAAAAGGCAGAAAGGAAAGGAGGGCTCGCTGACTCTGTCAGCTCTCTCTCTGCCTTCTCGGCCCTCTCCTCTGCCTCCTTGCACGCGCCCTCCATCAGAGAGCACTGCTCCTGTGTCGACTCCATCACCTCTTGGAGGGCTTCCAGTTGGTCTGCGAGGGTGTGCCGCTCTCCCTCCGTGCTTTGGAGCTTTTCTGCCAACCTGAAAACAAACCCAATCAGTCAGAGCGAGCAGAACAAACTCTAAAGAACAAACAAAGGATTCGGCAGCAGTTTTCCTCTTCTTTTCTTCTCAGCAACTGCGCCTTCAACAACGGCCAACCAACCCTCCCGGACCCGCTGAGCTTGTCATTCGCAAATGCCCAAAACAGTGCACTGAAGCCTGTGATCAACGCCACCTTCATCTGAACGAACATATGAAGGCAGCAATCAAGGTGGATTGATTCTTGCATTCACTGTTGTGGGAAAGCGAACGCTACCGATTGACCGACTCACTGTTCTGCCTGGTCGCTCTCCTGCAACAGAGCTGCCTCCATTTCCTTCAGTGCTGCCCTCAAATTTCTCCCTTCCTCCTCCAGCGTCTCCTGCTGTCGTTTCAGGAGTTTCACCTCTGCAGTCAGAGCCTTGCAGAGCGCCTCCAACTCCTCGACACTGCAGAGAGGCAGGAACCAGGACGGGCAAGCATGAGGAGGGAAACTTTGGAGATGGAAAAATGGAGAGCAGAACAGAAGGCATGCAAGAAGCAAAAGGGAAACAGAGAATCGTGGAAGACAGAGGAAGGCGGTAAGGAGAGAACGACGTCTGACCAAGAGGAACGTGTTTTTTTGTTCCTCCTTTTTGCCCCTTCAAACAGACACGAAGAAGCAGTGTTTCAGAACGAAATGACCAAATCCCCTCAAATAGAAAAAAACGGCATGAGTAGAGAAACACAGTCAAAAGAAAAACACCCAAAAGATCTGCTTGGGTTCTCTTCTTCCTCGATATCTGTACCCAGGTTGATCAAAACACACGTACAGGAACAAAGGAACACAATCGCTTGCTGACCGTTTTTGCATCCTCTGCTTCTCTGCCTCTGCAGCTTTGAGCAACTCCGCCTCTCTTTCTCTGGCCTGTCTTTCTTGTCGCTCTCTCTCCTGCCTCTCGGCCGCAGCGTCAGCCTTCAGCCTGCAGTCCATCAACCAATCAGCACAAGGAGGCGAATTGGTTTTATTGTGAGCACACACAGCCCCATTTTACCTGTTGAATATCACATTGTTGCAGGCCAAATCGACAACAAGGCCAACGAGTTCTTCATCGCTCTGCATCTGTCTCTGTTTGCGCTTTTCCTGTTGTATCACTATACAGTCGCCAGACAGACCATGGAGCACCACTCAAGAAGACCGCAGGAATCGAGACAAAGGATTCCAGGGTCCTCCCCTCTCTCTTCAAATCCCATCGATCTGGTCTGTCTTGTTGTGTTGAGATGCCGACACCACGCACGAAACACGGACAATCAAGAGGCAGAGAGAGAAAGAAAAAAGAAAAGAGACACCACAGGGTGCGCGTAACATAAGTATGCGATTGACAAATTGACGCATACAGGTGCGCGGAGACACACACATACACACACACACACGCACGCACGCACACACAATATCAGGGAGAGACGTACTCTCTCTCCCGTTCACTCATCTGCCTCTGCAGAAGCGCTCTGGTTGCCTCCTGGTCTTCTTTCAGTCGACGGAGCTCGTCCTGCAGACAGACATGCGTGCGCGCGACAAGTATGACAAGAAGCAAGACGCTCACAACAAAAAAGATCCAAACACAGAGCAATCGAGACCGTCTGTTGCCACCTTCCAAACCAAGCGTTTCTTCTTCCTTGCCTTTTTGTCCTTCTTATTCTTCTTCCTCCTCTCGACATGTCCCCTTCCATGCACACGAAGAAAAAGAAACGACACACAGCACATTCCATCAAACCCAAACAAAACAACGCTAACAAAACGTGCACAAAGTCCCCCGGCCCGGCCTCAATTCTTTCTTTTATTTTTTCAACCGACCTCCTTGTTCACGTTCACGCGGCTCAACTCGTCCCTGCTCGCTCGCACTTCGTCCATCAGAACGTTCATCGCCCGGATCTCCTCCTCCCTCTGCCTCCTGTCTCGCTCCTGTTCCTTCAGCCGCGTTTCCAGACCTCTCTGGTGCTCCTCTAGAGCCACAGAGTGAGCGCGGTCCTGCGTGCAAGCGCATTGAATCAAAAAAATGCATTCCTGTCAACACAACACCATCATGCCTGTCAGAATACAAAAAGTACGATCATCTCCAAGAAACAAGAGCGGGCAAAAAGACACAGAGGCACAGCGACATCCGCGTTCGTCCTTCTATCTCTTTTCGCCGCACAGACAGAGCTGCCTAAAGAGGGCTCACCTTGTCGGCAAGTGACTGTTTTGTCTTCTCCAATTGTTCGAGGGTCTCTCTTAGGCGTGCGTCACTCTCCTGCTTGGCCTCCATGGCTTCCCTCACGTGTCTATCCAGAGCCTCCGTCTGCTTCTTCAGGGCGTCGACTTCCTCGTTCAACCCTGTGGCCCCCAGAAGCCGGAGCTTCTTTTTTCTGTAAAGGGGAAACAGGAAGAACACAATTCAGTTCAAAGGAAGCAACTGAGAGAAAGCGGCAGATTCACAAGGAGCCCCAAGAGTAGAAGAAAGCACGGGTGACCAGAGAAGCCGCCAAGAGAAGAACACAGGATGCCATCTTTCCCGTCAAAGAGAAAGAAATCAACGGCAGAACAGAGGGAGAAACCATTGTCTTCTAACGAACCAAGAATCCACCTGACCTCGTGATGGCAGTGCAGTTCTGGGCCATGGTCAGTGTCGCCCTTGCTGCCTGTAGCTGCTCCGGGTGGGGGTTCACGCAGAAGATCATCGTGCATCCAGCGTCCTCCCTCAGGCCTTCGTGGAGCAGCATGTTCAACGCAGATTGCCGTCTGTCGCTGTCGTCCATCTGACCAGTCTGCAGACAGACAGACAGACAGACAGAATCTCGTGCCAGATGGGGGGAAGTGAATGTTCATTCATGCTTCAGACAGGGGACGGGACGGGATGGGTCATTCAAGGAAGCAAGCCGGAAATGAGACAGCTGAGTTTCAGAGGCGTCAAGAGAAAAAGAGACGCCGGTATCGGAGCACCAAACCTCTCGAAAACAAAAAAGAAGAGGATTATCTGAAACCAGAGAGAGAACCGACAAAGAAACTTTCCCCCCACGGCTCAACCCACTTGCATCCGCACAAGAGTTCTGTTCAGTTGGACCAGAGACAGGTTGATGAACCTCGCTTCTCCCTGCCCTGCACGAACAAAGAGGAGAACACAGACACACACACAAAGATTCAGAGGAACGCCCCAACAGACCGAGCGTTTCGACGATGCCTCGGGCTCTGAATGTACGGAGACGAGGTCCAACAGAGAGAGCAGGTGGGCGACGTGCAGCTTGAGTTCCCTGGCAAGCCAGTCAGCCGACCTTTCTGTGTGGGGTTCTCGTGTTCCTTCTCTGAACCCGCCAGGTCCACCAGAGTCAAAGTGCCAGCCACACCCGTGCGGTTGGAGAAGAACGTACGCACGGAGAATCTGCACAAACGATGGGAGGGGGGAGAACGGATGAGCAGAGAGTGGCTGTGTGCTATCAAGACCCCCAGCAAGACGCAATCTCCACTTTCAACCCCCTTGAAAGCGCCGCACTGATGTCTAGACAACATCCGACAGAGAGAGAGAAAAGAGTACAGAAAGAAGCTCAACCGTCTCAACACACGGCGAAGAACAAACGGAAGGACTCCCCCACAAAAGCGTTTTTGTCCTCGACACCGCATCTTCCCTTCACCAGAAACCAAAAATTCCTGCCTTATTCTGCCCACTACTTTCTTTTTCTCCCTCCCCGCTGTCTCCCCTCTCCAAACATCCTCTCCACAAAAGCAAGCCTGCCCCTCTGTCGGTCTGTCTGTAAGATCTCTCTGTCCCTCTCACCTGAAGATCGCATGGGACCGAGAGGACTCGCTGTTGATATGGGATCTCCCCACCTCCCGAGACTTCACTGCAGCCGTCAGGAGGTGACGCGACTCCTCCCAACTGCCCACCTGAAACAAACAAACAGAGATCGAGAGGGGTGAATCGTTCCTCTCAATAAACTTGCATACGAAAAAGGGAAGAGGAAAGACAGTAGAAGTACACCAGAGGAGGGAGGGGGGGGGGGGGGGGGGGGGGGGGGAGGGGTGGCTGTCGTGAGAGATGGTGAGTGACACCTTCTTCTCACTCGAACAAGTCGAAAGGCTGCCTCTCATGCCGATATTCCTGACCATCCCGCTAAATTGCTTCCAGACCTCCGAAGTCATTCATCTCCCCTCTCAACTTTCAACCCGACATCCATCACATCAGCAAGCATAGAAAATAGAGAGGGAAGCGAATTGTTGGCAGAGAGAGACCTGTGAACCCACCGTCGCCTTCTCGAATTGTGCCTTTTTCCCCCGAATCATCACGGTCTCCGTGCTTCTTTGTTGCATCTGAAACCTCAAAGGGATAGAAGGAACAACATGTGAAGCAGAGGAGCGACGAGCACCTCGTGTGGTCGAGGTGACAACAGATGATGCTGCAGAGACGGAATGTGACGACACTGCGTCCTCGTCCTCTTCTTCTCTCTCCCTCTTTTCCCCGTCCCCTTTCATCGGAGAGGGACACCCACTCTCTGATTCTCCCTCTTCCCTCTCTCCCCCCTTCTCTTCCAACTCAGATTGGAATCTGACTAACTCAGTCCTCTCTTCAGCAACTGGCGATCCCCTCTCTCTCAAATCCTTCTCTCCCCCCTCTCTCTTGTCCCTCGTCGGCGTCACCCCCCTCTGGGGAGTGGAGGAAGACGACATAGACAGGCTCATGTCCCCTGGTGTCCCGCCGCCACCGGGAGGGACCAGCGTGCGGTCCTGCGTTGGCGGCTTCAACTCTCTCTCGCTCTCTCGTTGAGGTGCCCTGTCGGTGACATGCCCTCCCCCCCTGGGCATGCCGGGGTCCTGCTGCTGCTGTTGAGAACGGAAAGAGAAGGTCCGCACAGGCGACCGGTCCTTGTAGATGGAACTGCGGGGGCCGACAGAAGTGGACAGCCGTCTCTCTGTCTTGGGTCCGGGTGTGGTTGTGGGGTTCTCGTTGCTGTCCTTGGACAAACTGCGAGAAGGAGCTGGAGTGAAGGCACGAGAACCGGACCGGGGCTGCACAGAGGCAGTCCCTGTTCCTGATGGGGCACGAGAATTGGGTACCATTCCCTTGACTGAAGAAGAAATGGGTTTTTCTTTCAAAGGGGTCCCTCCAGAAGCACGAGACCCGGTTTGGGCCGCTCCGGGATTCGAAGAGCGTCTGCCAGACGGTGCAGGTGTGGGAGTGGTGGCACCTCTGGGCGGTTGCTGTAGCTGTTGGGCTTTGGTGGCTGAGCTCTTCCGGGGACTCTCGAGCGGCGCTGACCCAGACACAGAAGTCGTTTGGGAGGGGGGCGGCTGGGCACTCCCCTGAGGGGGTGTGACTCCGAGAGAGAGACGGAAGTGGGTCTGCACGTGAGCAGTCAGGAACGATAAGAAAGAAAGAAAGAAAGAAAGAAAGAAAGAAGAAAAGAAAAGAAAAGAAAAGAAAGAAAGAAAGGAAAGAAAGAAAAAAAGAAAAAAAGAAAAAAAGAAAAAAAGAAAAGAAAGAAAGAAAGAAAGAGAGAGAGAGAGAGAATAATGAATGAATAATGAATGAATGAATGAATGAATGAATGAATCAGGTCGCATCAGACACAAACGAGCAAATAATGCCAACAATAGATTGGCGACTAGTCCCGTTCCTGTGCTTCTCTTAGCCTTCGTGTCTGTGTGTTGGTCTTCTCCCATGTGCCTCTGCCTGAAAGCAGAACGCGAAAAAGAAACCAATCGAGCAAAAAGGGAAATAAAAACAGAAGAAGGAAGAAGAGAACCAACCCACCGAATGATCCAGTCCAGTAGAGGAATAGACTTGAGTCTGTGCCCTCTTCACAGACGAAGGACCCGATCCCTCAACGTCTTTCTCCTTTCCCCCCTCCGCAGAGGACGACGCTGTCCTTCGGAAACCTGCGGTGGGAATGCTGAGCCTCTTATCCCTCTCACTCCCCCCCTTTTGCTTGGAAGATTTGCCTTCGATGGAGGGAAGAAGGTCGAACAGCTGCTCGTTCTTCACTTCCACACAAGTCAACTCGATGTGACGACGCACGACCTGCATGGAAGAGGGAGGAACAGAGACAGACAGGAAGGAAGGAGGGAACGTGTGCGGGTCGGGTAAGGTGCAAGCTTCATTTTCTCTTGTGGACGGACGGAAAGTGACGCTTAAGGCAAAGTGAAACGAGACTAAAGTGGTTCGCGGGAAAAGGACATTTACCCATTCTACTCGATTCACAAAGAATAAAGGGAAAGGGCCGTGAGAGGAAAAAGAGCAGTGGGGGAAGCACAGAGAGACAAGACACACAGACAGACCACTCATCATCACTTTCCTTGATTGATGACGTCGAAACCATTCAGCCTTATTTCCTGCCTGGGGAGACGAAGAGAATCAAATTGAATTGAATTGGACAAACAGAGAACGAACAAGAAGCCCAAAAAACGCCTGACTATAAGCGATCCGTAAAGACTATCTCTTCTCTCCTTTTGTCCCTCTCCACCCTGGAGGTCCTGCCGGTTCTCCGTCTGCTCATTTGACAGGAGCGCCTCTTCCAGCAGAAAATCCGGACACTCATCTGCTCCCTCAGTGCCGCCCTCTTCCCGCAGTTTCCGGGGAGTCGGTGAGGGTGAGAAGGCGCTTGTGTCTTCAGTACCCCCTCCCTTCGAGTGTCTGGAGGATGAGGACGAGGTCTTCCGAAGGGGAGGGGGGCGGGGGAGTGTGGGCGGGGACCCTCCAGGGACTGGGGCGGCTGCAGAGACTGGCCGTCGTGCGCGACTGTCGCCCCGCATGGAAGGCGGAATATTGTCAGTGTGAGATTCGGCAGGTCCGATTCTGTGCGCATCCGCTGTGCCCACACCCCCCCCCCGAGTTGTTACCACAGGGGGAGCCACGGGGGCTGTTCTCGCTGACGCAGAGGGAGAGGGCGAACCCGCTCTCAGGTCCTTGGACTCTCGCCTCGAGCTGGGTGAGGCTGCTGATGAAATGGAACGAGAGGCAAGAGGCGGTTTAGGAGGAAGGGGAGAAGCAAGAGAAGCGAGACCAGCACCAGTCTGCACCCTTCTGACTGTGTCAGGAGCCTCTACATCCTCCCCCGTGTCGGGACCATCAGCGACATCACTGCCCCCTCCCTGGCGGGATTTTGGAGGAATGGAAAGAGCCGGAACGTTTGGTTGTCTTCTTTCGGGTGTTCCTCCCCCCTCTGTCTGGCGCCTTCCATCTCTAGAAGGGCTTTCTGGTTGGTCTCCAGTTGCTGACGCAGAGAAGGGGGAAACGAAAGTCTGGGCACTCTTCGAGAACAGACCCTCTCCGAGAAGATCCAAAAGACCCGGTTCCCCCTTTCCCGGGTTCCCCAGGATGGTATGCGTCTTCCCACTCCCAGTTTGACCGTACGCAAAGATCGTTTCCTGCAAGGGCAACAAAGACCAGGAAGACAGTAGGAGCACAGAGATGACAAGAAAGCGAAAACTGAATCGTTACGCTCAAGCAGATTTGGCCCTCGTGTTATTTTTGGTTCCCTGACTGGTAGGGTCACGAATGGCTTCCTTGTCTTGCTTGCTCTGAATACGCGGCAGAAGAGAAGTCTGCCATCTCCGTCTCTCTGCCTTCCCCTCCTCCTGGCCAACCTGGTAGCCTCCCATGACATTGTGAACGACTTGTTCGAAGTCCAGTCGCTCATACATGCCTCTGTTGGCCTCATGGGTCCTGCACAACACAGCACAACACATGAAAGGGTGACTGCAGGAAAGTGATGGAGGGCGTAGCGAGGGAGGAGTGACTGACGGAACGACGTCTGTGAAGTCAAACCGGTCGACCACGGGTCGTTGATCCACAGAAAAATTCTGGGGAGCTTTACACAAAACGCATTTCAGGTCATCACGGTGCTGCTGGACGGGAACGTCCGGATGGTAAGGCTCGTACTCAGTCGGCCTCAGTCGGACGAAGACATTCACATTCGTGATAATCGGTGCCTGTGCAAGCTTTGGAGCCCCTGCTGCAGGCTTGATTTCCTGGAGACCCGCGCTGTTGGCTTGCGCACTCCAGACAGGATTCGCAGTCCCATCAGGCGGCGCACCAGTGCTGGGCGGGACGCTGCTGCTCATCGGTCAAGCGTCCCAAGACAAAAGAAAGATGCAGATGCCAAGAAGCTCAGTCTGAGGGCATACGAAACCCTCATTCAGGTTCTGAAAGGAAACATGTCACCTGACCAGAATCCTCAACACTGCTCCGTCTGCACAATGTGAGAGGGCGGGATGGAATAAGGGTCCAAGATTGAATGTGAAACTCCCTGAGGCATCCTTCGATCCAGCCCTTTCGCTGACCTGAGTACATCTAGCTGCTTGCGATTCTTGCGAATGTCGATGCACGTACGAGACGGCGATGAGACGGCGTCCGCGTGTTCGCGGCCGGTTGGGGACGCGCACTTTGTATATGCGCTATTATGCGCTATATTAATGCCGGGCGGATCCTTTCATCCTTTGCGCATTATCTTGAAAATCTTCAACAGACTGTATGCGTGTCATATGCGTGTCCTTGAGCAAATCTCTCTCTACCTTTCGAACAACATACCATCATTGGCTGTTGAGCCAGCCATACGTTCTCAGTGTGCACTGACTCTCCTATGCAGCTCCTTGTCCTTTTGATCTTCCAGTAGTCTGTTCCGTGCCTGACAACTGCAGCTTCAGGATTGAACGGTATCGATCTGTGTTTTCTTTGTCTCTAATTAAGCGTTGTGATCTGTTGGTTGGCGTAGAATCAGTGCACTGCGTCCTTCGACCGATCCATAGGTGATCCATAGAAAGGGTTCCATTCACGCCATGGAATCCAACAAAGACGAAAGTTTCAAGTGTATTTCAGTCGCGAAGCGCGCACTGAAGGAAGACAATCAGGAAAAGGTACGGCCGCAGAAAGAGATCCACATCGACTCCTTCGAACGAAATGTCTCCATAGAGTACTTGCAGTGCTTTCATTTATCTCACCCACTCACTTTCTTCGCTTTTCTGCTTGCCTCTGCTCAGGCTTTGCGGTTTCTGGAGAAAGCGCAACGAATGTGGCCAACTCCTGAGAATGAGAAGTTAATACAGAGTCTGAAGGACGGGACTTACAGTGCGAACCCCCCCACAGCCACCACTGCTTCGTCATCTCAGTCCACAGACGCCTCCTCGTCCTGTGCAAATTCGACAGGGGAGGGGGCTCGAGAGAGACGAACGAGCACGAGCAGGACTCAGGTCGGCAGGCTTCTTCCATGTGCCATCTTTCTTGCCGATTCAGTCATTCGGTCCGGTAGGGGCTTTCACGCATCCACATGTGTCCTCTCGCCCACCTCCTTGCAGGCTGCCCCTGGCGGAGCTTCTGCCTCCAGCTCGAGTAGCAGTAGCAGTAGTAGCAGTTCCTCCTCGAATAACAATAAGGAGAAGGACTCCGGAGGGACGCAGAGAGAATTCACACCCGAGCAGGAGCAGCTGTGCAAACGCATTCTGCACACAAAGTGCTACTATGCGATGTTGGGATTGGATAAGGGGGCGGGGGAGGCGGACATCAAAAAAGCTTACAGAAAGGTCGGTGGTTATGCTCTTGGAATAGGAAAGGACAGCGAGGAGACGGGAAAATACGGTAGGAAGGATGTCCTCGTTTTTCTGCCTCCATTGGATCCGAAAGGGTTTCACCTTCTGCCTGTCCCACACAACGGATTCTTGCACTCTGGTTCGGTCTAAAGGTTTCACTAACGATTCGCTAGTTGCTGTTCCCTCCCTGGCATCTATCGAAGAAAAGACCCGTCTGCGGGATGGATGGCTTTGGAGTCCCGTGTCTTCGTTCGAAGGAAAGCTGAATTCTCGTTCTGTGCCCCTGCATGCCTGAATAACCTTGTGCATGTGACTATTTCAATGAATGAATGAATGAATGAGTGAGTGAGTGGGTGAGTGAGTGAGTGGGTGAGTGAGTGAGTGAGTGAGTGGGTGGGTGAGTGGGTGAGTGAGTGCAGTTGGCCTTACAACTCCACCCGGACAAGAACGCAGCGCCATCGGCAGAGGAAGCGTTCAAGAAGGTCAGCCAACGTGTCTCCTCTCTCACCCCCCCCCCCC
>JAHBMJ010003042.1:61919-85074 GCA_018398765.1 Chromera velia
CACACACACACACGCAGAAACTGAGAGGCAAGCAGTCAGGAAGCACTCCAGGAGCATCCTCGAAGTTGCCTTCTGTGGCAGTTTTTGTCTTCTGGCAAAAGGAAACCTCCGACTCTCCTTTGCTGACTTATTTCTCTCTCTCGGCGCTCCCGCTGTCCGTCCCTTCTCTCTTCCTTACTTCTCGAACGATCTATTTGTCCTTTGTGATCTGCTGGTGACAAGATCGAGGGAGTGCATTTCATGGTCTGTCCGCCATCTTGCCTATCTGACTGGATTTTCTTTCTGTGTCTGTCTATCTCTGTCTGCAGGTTTCCAAGGCGTTCCAGTGTTTGACGGATCCCCAGAAGAAGCAGGTCTACGACCAGTACGGTTAGTGAGTTCGTATATGCACTTGTGTGCATGTGCAAGTGTGTGGATGCGTTTGTGCGTGTCTGGGAGAGAGAAAAATTACAGAGGGAGAGCGTTTGATAGAGAGGTATCGAAAAGGGTTCAATCTTTGTCCTCTAACACTGTGTTGTTTCCGAAATAAACTGTCAGTGAGTTAATCAGCAATGAGTAAGAAGGGAGAGAGAGAAGAAAGCTAGCATAGAGACAACGTAAGAGGAAAAGGGCGAATCCAGTCTCCGAGTGGCACTTTGACCTCCCCTCCCGCCCATTCTACTTTTTCTTCTGCTCTCCCCCCCTTCCGATTTCCTCTTTCCTCCTGCAGGGGACGACGAGGATGCGCCACCACAATACAGACAGGCCTACGAGGAAGACATTTTGTCCCCAGAGGTCCGTGTCTTCATTTAAATTCTTTTGTCTCTCTGTCTGTCTGTCTGTCTGTCTGTCTGAGTCCTGTTCTTTCTTTTTGTCTGTTGTGTTCATGAAGAAAAGGAGGGAGAAGAAGAAGAAACATATAGTCAGTCTGAGTCCTGGGGAGGGAATCCGATTGAATGAGAGAGGGAGCATTTGTCTCACACTCACCCTCTCTCTCTCTGTATCAGTGGAGCTGCCAACTCATCCCTCTTTCTCTTCTCTGTTTCTTTCTGGGATCTGTCTGGGATTGGAGCAAGGATGTATTTTTCCCTCTTGCGTCCATCTCGCTCTGTCTCTGTCTGTGAGGATGGGAGGGTGGGCGCATGCCCATTTCTGATAGTGACTTTTCTCTCTCTGTCTCTTGTGTGTTTGTGTGTGGGTGGGTGTGCTTGCAGGAGTTGTTCCAGTACTTCTTCGGAGTGAACGTGATCAACGGGAGGCAGATGCACTTCCGGAGGCAGCAGATGCCCAGGGGGAGACGGCAGGGGGGACCCGTCTTCCGAACCCACGTGAACCACCACCAGGGTGGCCAGGGCAGCCCTCAAGACGGGTGAGTGAGTGTCTTGGTGCATGGGAGGGTGTAGCATGTCGTTCTCGACATCTCGGGTGGATGTGTTGTTCCTTTGACTGTTGAGTGACTTCATGCGAGATTCTCGGGGCTGAGAGTCTTCTGCCTTATCCCGCCTTTTGTGGAGGCCGAGGAAGAAACCTTTTGATTGATAACAGTTCTTCGTTCGTCCAGTGCTTTGCTTTCATGCATGGCTTTTGGTCGGGTGAGTTGAAATCGGTATTCTTCCTTCTTCTGTGATGTTCCTTTCTTGCAGGCGTGGGCTCCTCCTGAATCTCATTCAGGTCTGTTTTGCTTGTACTTTTTCTTTCTTTCTTTCTTTCTTTCTTTTTCTTTCTTTCTTTCTTTTCTTTCTTTTCTTTCTTTCTTTCTTTTCTTTCTTTCTTTCTTGCTTTTCTTCCTTCCTTCCTTCCTTCTTCCTTTCTTCCTTTCTTTCTGTCTTTCTGTCTTTCTGTCTTTCTGTCTTTCTGTCTTTCTTTCTTTCTTTCTTTCTTTCTTTCTTTCTTTCTTTCTTTTCTTTCTTTCTTTCTTTCTTTCTTTCCTTTCTTTCTTTCTTTCTTTCTTTCTTTCTTTCCTTTCTTTCCTTCTTTCTTTCCTTCTTTTCTTTCTTTCTTTCTTTCTTGATTTTTTTTCTTTCTTTCTTTCTTTTCTTTCTTTCTTTCTTTCTTTCTTTTCTTTCTTTCTTTCTTTCTTTTCTTTCTTTCTTTCTTTCTTTCCTTCCTTCCTCCCTTCCTCCCTTCCTCCCTTCCTTCCTTTCTTTCTTTCTTTCTTTCTTTCTTTCTTTTCTTTCTTTCTTCTTCCTTTCTTTCTTCTTCCTTTCTTTCTTCTTCCTTCCTTCCTTCCTTCCTTCCTTCCTTCACCTCATCTCTCTTGCCTGCATCTCTACCGCAATTGTTACTATCCTTTACTGAGTTCCTCCCTCTTTCAGTTCCCCTCATCGTTCCTTTGGTTCGCAAACGAGGCGAACTGATAAAGCATCCTTCTTTGCCTGGGACTCTTCTATTCGTTTCTCCACAAGTTCGGTCTTTTTTTTGTACGTCTCTCTCATGGCGCTGTGTTTTGTTTGCCTGCCCTGGTGCGTTTGTGTGTGTATGCAATGCAGTTTCTCCCCGTGATGCTTCTCCTTCTCCTCTCCTTCTTCTCTCAAAATTTGGTTGGAACGGTGAGTCGAGTGGGTGCATGGAGTGATGGAAGGAAGGACGGGGGGGAATGGCGAAGACGAGGTTGAAGTTGGGGAGAGTGGGGACTTCAAAGAGCAAATAAGAGAGCAGAAAAGGAAGTGCCAATACGGAAAGACACGTACAGAAAGAAAGACGTCAGAGACGGCACCTCAGCCTCCCTTGCGTTGCTGAATCGTTCTCTTAGTTCTTTTCTCCATCCAAAACTAACAACAAGCAAATCACGAAACCAGTCCAGAATTAAGGAACAGTCGCATTTTACTTTTGCTTCTTTCTTTCTTTCTTTCTTTCTTTCTTTCTTTCTCGACTCTCTTGCAGCGTCCCACTTGGTCCCTCCACCCCACACGTGAGACGCCCATCGGCAGAACCACTCAGGTGGTGGGAGTGAAGTATTACGTGCCCACTGAATTTCACCGAACGATGCCCGCACACACGTCGCAGTTCAAGGAGGTCAGCGTGGTGTCTGGGATGACCGACTGCTGCTGGCCCGTGAGAAAGAAGGGGAGAGGCAGAAAGAGAGAATTACACTGGAGCTTGGTCTATTCAGTTGGGTAATTTGTCTCTTTTTCTTCTGCTCCCCTGAAATCTGTTTGCAGTTTGAGCGTCATGTCGAGGCGGCATTTGTCCACCAACTGAACAGGGAGTGCGACATAGAGGAGCAACGACGAGCGCACGCAATCCGGGCAGCGAAGTACAGAGGGAAAGGTCAGTCAGTTATTTAGCCGTTTGAGCAGATACCTCAACTCCGAGGTTTGAAGCAGACGTTTGAGGGGCAAGTGACTCACGCAATTCAAGAAGGAGGCTTCTTTCTGGAGAAACACAAACGAGAACAAGTGCGAAGGCAAAGAGAAGGATCGACAGACAGCTCAGAGTTTCAGGAGGGGATGTGATTTTCGAAAGCGGTTGAATCTCGCTCTCTCTCATTGTGGCTAGCTTTCTGTTGAGGTGCTTCTTTGAAAAGGTTTCAGAGAAGAAGAAGAAGAAGGAGAAGAAGAAGAAGCGGGTTCGTTAGTCCATTCAGGCACTTTCTTCTTCTGGTCGATGCAAAGAGCAACTCACTCACTCACGCATTCCTCCTTCCCTCCCTCCCGTCCTCCCTCTGCGATTGGGTCGGTTGACGCCTGTGCAGAGAAGGACGTTCAGGCTGCGCTCGCAATTGAGAGACCAAAGTGCAAGCAGTTTGAAGATATTCGGGTCAGTCGAAGCTCTCTTCTTTGTTTTCTTGCTTTCCGTCCCTGTCCCTTCCTGTTTAGGCAAAAGCACGAAGACCCCGCACACAGACACATACACACACACACACACACACACAGAGAGAGAGAGAGAGGGAGAGAGAGATGAAGGAACGGTACACGGAAAAGTGATCTGAAAAAGCCTGACGGTATGTTATGCCAGACTCGGTACACTCTCTGCTCGAAGGTTTGATTAGATCTCCACTCTCCCTCCTACTCATCCCCTGCCTGCCTGCATGCATGGACTCTCTTCCGTGGCCTCCCTCTCACCTCGCGAGGTCCTTCCTGTCCTTCTTTCCCGTTCCTTTCTTTCCTGTTTTCTTCTTTCCTTGCTTCTTTCTCCGCTTTTCCTTTCTCCATACATACAGTTGTGTCCTCTTGGTGTGTTTTGTCCCTGCTGCTGTCCTGTTTGTCTCTGCTCACTCGATGCTTGCAGAAAAAGCACCCGCAGTTTGCGAAATACTATCCATCATATCTCTGACTGACCGCGCGACCCCCGTCCTCCCTTCCTCCTGGGGATCAATTGCGAGAAGTCCTCGATTGAAAGAGGGCACGTTTCCTTTTCTTTTTCCTTCCTTCTCTTTTCCCTCTCTTCCTCTCATCCAGTCTTTTTGTCTTCCTGAAGACAGGCGCGGTTGAGTTTCCGGCCTTTTCTCGGGGGGGGAGGGGGGGGGAGGGGGCAACGAGACATGTCAGAGGGCATCGAAAGGAGAGATGTTTGGTTGAACGGGGCCAAGGCAAGGAAGGACGGGCACCACCAGGGCGGTGCATGGGGGCGGGGCATGTTCGTGTGTTTGTTTCTCGTAGCCCTCCCTTCATGGTGGGAAGGGAAGAGAAGAGAGGGAGACAAGACGGATGCGCAATGGAGCGCGCGGGTGGAAGGAAATGGCTGCTGGACAAGGGTGAGGTGGACAGAGAGAGAGAGAGAGACGCTCTACATGTTCCCCCCCATCGGTTTTGCATTCACCCGGTGCTCGGCTAAGTGGAGCATGAAAACTGGAAATAGCGCTGCGGTTGGATGAATTCGGGGCAGCTAGGGGGAAAGGACGTCGAGGGCTTTTTTGTTTCTTTGTTCAGGTCTGCCCGTTGGCGGTGATTCTCAGTTGTGGCCTGTCCGTTCGTCCATCCTTCCAGAAAATCTTGGTTGTCTGTCCTTTGTCTCTGAGCACTGTAGAGTGGACCTGTGAAGACCCACATGCATGTACTCGTCACTGTAGTTGCCAAGGGTTTCCACAGAGCTAGAGAGAGAAAAGCTGCATGTGCATTCTCGGATAGGATGCAGATGCAATGATGGGATCTTTCCTTCCCTTCCTTTCCCTTCCAGAGATTGAAAGGATTGACCGGCATGGTGGAGTGGCCGTGCGTCGCGACAGACACGTGCACTGAGGGACCAAAGGGAGTGAAGTGAACATTGGGGGCGTACTTTGGTCGAAATGCTAACGGCCGGCCAATCGAAAAAAGTTCTTCCTTCTTGCCTTAACCTCCGATTTTGCATCCTCACCCTGCCTGATCTAGTGCTTGATCGGCATTTCTTCTCCGGGAAGTTTTCCCCTTCCCCCTCTCCCTCCAGGTCTCTCTTCCTTTCTGCCCGGCCGTGTCCACATTGTAGTTGCATGTCAAACTGTACGTCTTGCGCAAGCTCCGGGGATCGTACAAGAATCCGAGCAGGAATACATCCGCCCAGCTATCCGCTACTTTTCGATCACCAAAAGTTTCAAATAACATAGCAGAAACCCTAGCATAGACCTTGGGAATTCGACAGTAAAAGAACGGTTCAGCCACTAGTTCAGCCATAATCTGAGCCATTTGAACGCTGATTTGAATTCTAGTTTAAATTCATTCCATGCATTAAGAAATACTACCATGGGCGACAAAAGTATTGTATATTTTTTTGTGGAGTTGGCGAAGATTCGTTTTTGAAGTCGACACTGGATTAAGCAGGCTAGAATAGAAGTAGATACAGCATAAAGTATTACTTTAAAGTAATTGGCTTTATACGTCCTCAATTGGCAAAGCTAGATTGAATTATAAATTTATGTCTTACTTTTTATAGGCTTGGTCGATCGGTCACTTCAGAAAAAATAAGTTTACTTATATTTGAGACACATTCTCCCCACAACCCCTAATTAACACCTGATTGAAACTGTTATAGCTTACTAATTTAATTGTATAAATGTTTACTTCTTGTTATATTTCATTGGCGCTAGAGAGGTCAAAAGATGAGTATACAAAACTTATGTCGCCCATGGTATTGACCCCAAAAGTGGATCTTTTTTTTTTGTGAAACACATATTTTATTCAAAGTTGAATTAAACTCAACTCACTAAGAGTCTATTTACTATAAGCGCTTATTTGTTTTATTTCTTTATGAACGTTTTGTTTTTCTTGAAATCAGTTGATTGTATAGAGGGCTTCTTGATTATAGAGAACATTTTGATACTGATAAGGTGTGAAATCACTTTTTTCCTATATCAACTCATTTAAACTAGAGAAGCTAAACTATCAGAAAAGCTCTATTATAAAAAGGTTCAATGTACTTTGTTCCTCACAAAAAAGAGTAAATGTGTTCGACTGTATAATGATTTGAACCTAAAAAAATAAAAACTAAGTTTCTATATGTTAGTAAAATTCAGAACAACAAAAGTTTGACTTACAATAAATCAAGTAAAGATCACTTCTATCAAACAAATCATACATTGTCTTCTTTCAAATTCTTACCGCTTGACAATCATATTTTTATCATATTTTTTTATTTGTTCTTTTGTATGTTCTTGTCGAAAGTTTGCTCGATCAACACCATGGGCGACAAAAGTATTGTATATTTTTTTGTGGAGTTGGCGAAGATTCGTTTTTGAAGTCGACACTGGATCAAGCAGGCTAGAATAGAAGTAGATACAGCATAAAGTATTACTTTAAAGTAATTGGCTTTATACGTCCTCAATTGGCAAAGCTAGATTGAATTATAAATTTATGTCTTACTTTTTATAGGCTTGGTCGATCGGTCACTTCAGAAAAAATAAGTTTACTTATATTTGAGACACATTCTCCCCACAACCCCTAATTAACACCTGATTGAAACTGTTATAGCTTACTAATTTAATTGTATAAATGTTTACTTCTTGTTATATTTCATTGGCGCTAGAGAGGTCAAAAGATGAGTATACAAAACTTATGTCGCCCATGGTAGTATGAATCCTTTTTATTAGTAGATTAATGTATTTTGTAGGTTTTGAATTCTCTGAATTTTTTTAGTATAAGTGTAGCCAGAGTAGGGAAAAGGGTAGGTTATGAGGTTAGATTATAGGTTATTGGCCCTCCAGTTATGATAACTGGTCATAACCGGCGGTTAACCGGATTAACCGGTAAGAGCTAATAAAAACAATATTATAGGTAGAAACAACTTCAAACAAGCAAAAACTTACCGAAAATATAATAAAACGATTACAAAACTTAGTTATGAGAACTGAAAAGATATAAAAAATCATATTTTTCTTAGTATATAGACTATAAACACAATCAAACAAGTGGTTATATGAATTAAAAATGGCTTTTTATTATGCTTTGGTCGTCGATCTTTCGTTTTCCGTGTGCTATACCTGTAAAAATCATGTTTTCACAGTGAAAAGTTTTAAATTTAATGAGGATTCACTGAGGAAACGACCTCTAGACATAAAAAGGTTATATAACCGATAGGTTAACCAAACCGAAACGCTTTTTGACAGCCAGGTCGGTTTGGTTCGGTTAATAACCTATTTCCTATCCCTAAGTGTAGCTTAGTATACTGAGTATATACAAACTGTCTATAGCTAACAAAATTTTTATATTAAATTTCTAGTTATTGTTCTAATCTAATCAATCGTTGTTCCAGTTACTAAAACTTTTGAAGCAATTTTTCCTAGAATTTTTTGAATTTTCACAGGCCTAGGTTTTTACTAGAATTTCCCCAAAATTTTAGGCTGTTTCCATGCATGCGTATGCATTAACTCGCATATGCTCGTAGAGTTGTTAAATACCGCTTAGGAAAAATACTAATAACTGTTATTTAGGGGTCAAATACCGAATTTAAGTATTATATATATTAAAGTATTTATATAAGTATGTATAAAATCAACTCCCGGGGAGTTTAGGGCCAATGACCTAACATCGGTGTGTGTTTTGCAGAATATATTGTTTAAAAGAGTTTATCAGCGTCTGAAATATAAAAAAACAGAAAGTAATCACCATTATAACTGTGTTATGGCCCAATAACCTGAATATACGGGGAGTTTCAGGCTGCTGTCAGCACTGTGAAAGATAGACGTCACGAGTTCCAACTCAGTTTTTGATCCACAAAGTTTTTTTATGTTAATCATTTCATATTTTTTCATGCATGGTAGCTTAAATACTTAAAACGGTAAGTTTAAATACCGAATACCGTTATTTAGGCCCAATTTTAGGGGTCAAAAACGACTGGTTATAATATGGGGTATGCGGTATCTTTAACAACTCTATGCGCTCGTATCTTGATGGAGCACACCCTATACAGCTTCTATTGTTCCCCTTCCTCTACCGAGACTACCTTTTTGTTGTTTTCTTCTTTTCAATGTCATAGCGATGTATGTACTATGAATATTATCCTATTTTGCTTCACCTAGTGCTTCACTTTGTTGAAGTTTGTTTTCAGCGTTCTGACAGCCGGTTCTTGTAAGTCGCAGCTTCCCCCTGCTCCCTCGAATCTGAGTATTAAAGCAACAAGTTGTTAGGGAGAGGGTTCAAACGTTCTTGCTAGCGTTCCTGGCCCTTTTAGAGAGAGTCTGACTTTTAGTTTTCATGAATGATACAAAAACAATACAATCTTTAAACGTTTGTCTATCGATATTCAGTCATTATAAAATAAATTTAAACCTAAGTTACCTTTATTTTTAGGGAAAAAAACGAAAATCCAGTCATTTTAATGTTATAAAGCCTAGTTTAAGCAAAATTTTCAAAGTACCGAAAGTACCGATACCGAAAAACGGAACCATCCCCCCTTAAAGTCCCCTAGAAAGTACTAAAGTACCGATCGAAAGGCATGGTACTTAACAACCCTGCATTTATTCCTTCATTCATTCATTCGAAATCATTTTTATAGTTTAAGTTTCATTCATGTTTAGATTCCTCTATTCATAATCCATTCATGCATTCATTCCTAAGGGGCAGGACCTAGGCTAGGAGCTAGGCCCATTCATTTATTTTTAATACTGGTCGATCGAGAGACTAATCTAGAGACTATACTTAAGAAACCTACTAGCCCAGCTACTAGCTGCATATAATGTATATGCAGCGCTTTCAGAGCGGCTTTTTTAAGCTTTCTAAACGCTAGCAGTCCTAGTAGCAGTCTAGAAGCATTAAAGTAAACAGCTAGGCTCTAGGCTAGGCTAAACACTAGGCTAAACACAGATAATGTAACACATTTTAATACAGTTCGCTTTATTACGCGTTATACCTACTAGTAGCGTTCGACAGCATTTAGTGAAAACGTTATATTGGAGCTAAGTCAAAAATTTAGTTTAGAAAAAGGCTTGTATCACAACAGTAAAAACCGTGAAGCCATCCAAAACTTAATAAGAAGTCATGCAGAACATTGTTCTGCAGACTGAACAGCACATTCAGAGTCCTTTCTTCTTTCTCTGCAAATTAACATGAAGCAAGGTCTACAGCAAAGTGCAAGTCTGTTACAGCATGCTTTGAACATCAAATTGCTGCTCGGACCGTGTGACTGCGGCTGGATTGCTTGGCCTGCGAGACACTGCCAGGCGCTTAGCTTGGCTGGCCTGCCAGTGACGCCAACTCTTAGTGGCGATGAGGCGACAAGCAACAACTCCAGTCACAGCGCCAGTCATCATGTAAAAGGAGGGCAGTGGCTGTGGCCGCACAGAGGCATGAAGCCCCCTCCCCATGCAGCCGTCTTTCCATCCCCTTTCTCTTTCTCTTTGTTCTCTTTGTTCTTTCGTACGTTGCACGGCATGGACGGCAGATGACGTTTCATGATGCATTGGAACATTTGAGGGTGTCCCAGTCACACACAGCATGAAACAAATGAAGGCAGAATGACAGAAAAGTCCCGGCCGGACCACCTGGATGGACCTACAGTGACGTCTCCCTTTCCCCCTCTTTCACACACTGTCTCTCTCACACACAGAAATACTCACACGCTCCCCCTCTTCCTGACCCCGTACAGTGGGGTGCCCATTTCCTGGGTGACGTGCAATAGCAGCGGTAGCGATCGGCAGCAGCAAATGCCCGGCAGGCCATCAGGCCGGCCCTGCCAGCGCGCACACAGGGAGAAATCAACGTGAGGTCATGCAAATCAATTTGATTGACCCAGTTTCCACCGGAGAGCCACTTTTTAGGCTCTGCATGGTGAACCCATGAAGTGCAACGTGCAGGCAGGGGAGAAGACATGGATCGAACAGCATGCAGGCAAGAGTCGTCAGAGTTGGCTACAGGCGAGGCCGAAGGTCACCTTCAGAGTAGCAGTCAGTGTCTTAGTGGATGAGGGGATTCTTGCCATCAACGATGTTGATCTGGCAGAGGTAACCCTCGATGTCGCTGACGTCGTCCAGCGCATTGTCGTGCCAGTTGAACGGAATGGTGAAGTCACTGTTGCTCGGAAAATACGTTAGGATCAAGAAGTCCTGGTCCTCACCGAGTACCCCATTCGGCTGGCTGAATTCCTTATTGGGAACTTCCTGGGTAGAGATACCGAAGTTCTCAAAGCCGCCGAGGAAGGAACCAAAGAACGGAGTCCCGTCATCCCAGGCGAACTTGTCCCGCATCATCATAATCCGACCGTCGCTTCCCTCGAAGTCGTTGGGAGGCGGGGTTCCGAACTCGGTGCGAAAGCCGCTCATCCAAACCTGCTTACCTGCAGTCAGCAAACAAATGGATTGAAATATACACATGCATGCAACCAGTGATTTGATTGCTCAGTCTTTCATGTAGATGGTTGAGCAGTCAGGCAGTCAATCAGATGGCCGACCACTCAGCTGACGAGTCAACTTACCCCTCATTGAGAAAAGGCCCATCTCCTGACACGTTGTTGCTGCAAGCTGGTTGATTTCGAAGGAGTCAATGGTGAGGAGGAACTGAGAGTTCGGGGTTCCTCCGCCCAGGGCCGTACAAGCATCCACGGCGGCCGTACGATTCACCTCAGACCCGCCAACGCACTGAAAACAGCGCTCTCTGCCGATGAAGGTGTCCCAGGGACTTTTTGGGACGGGAATCCACCCGGCAGGACACTCGACTTTTGGGGGCTTCTCCTTTTTCTCCTTGCCTTTCTGGACATCCTTGACGCCATCTTTGCCGCCAAAAAGGTCTGGAAAGTCAAATTTCAAGCCATCAGCCAACTTGTCCCCCAAACTTTCCCACTGTGCTTGAACAGTGACGGCACTGAAAGCCGTCAGAACAAGACAGAGCTTCATCATCGATTTGCGTATAATATCAATATTAAACGTATATATCCTTAATTGGCTCCTTTTGTGGCACAATTTGAAAAGGCACTTGACCGACGAGTCTGTATGTGCTTGCTGCCGAGCTTTCGATCAACTTCAAAGCACTGAATAGATCGACTCCTGCCTTACCTTGTGGGCTTTCGGTCTGTATATATAAGAAATAACAGGCCGGCATGCATATGCATGCATGCACACGTGCATGGATGATCGAGTCGATCGATATATCGACTTAATTTCATTTTTAATTGTTTTCGCGAATTTTTTCTAGCTACGGGATACACCCAACCAGTTGGGTGAGTGCCTCGGGGGGCCATTTAGTGGGTCGGCCATAATTTGATTGCATGTTGGGCATGTCTTGCCTGCAATGCATGCATGGGCAAATGGCGGGGGCCACAGCAACGTGCACAAAATATGCTTTTCGGGACCGCGCATGAACATATATGCAATTAACTCCGTACGAATTACTTGAGGGGCACGTATTATGAAAAGTGAAGTTTTTATTTTTGTAATGCGATCGCGGCTCTGTGCAAGTTGCTTGAGGGGCACAATTTGGAATTTGGGCGACACCAACCATGACGGAGATAGAACCGAATCCCCCCCCCAAAAATAAAAAAATGCATTATGCGGATGTGTACGATTTCAGGGCCTCTCGGCTGATCTCAGCAGAGCTGAGCTGCCCCCCGAGGCGATAGCAAAAAATCCCGTTAGTTTCAAGCTAGGTTCTAAGTTAAGACCTAGGTTAAAACTATTTAAGACTGCTAACTTATGAATTAGTGTTACCTTAGAAATGGAGTTACTTCAGACAGCTGTAACGTATGTCCTAACCGTCTCCGCACTGTGCTAGTAGGCGGCAGCACTGTGTTCAGTAGAAGAGCAGTCCTTCTACTCGAAATCTCACATGCCTATATCTCAGTACGCATATATAGATAGACGGATACATACCAATTCGATGCCAAATACACGTACGGCACGAAAAATCAATACATCTCGGCATGGCTCAAACACCACCCCGTGAACGATCGGTCGCGCGCACACTTTAAAATCGTCCTGGCACAGGCCGCAGTACCAATGTGCACACTCTCAATCCTGATATGCCAGACGAGCAACTGCAATTCTAACACACAACATCACGCGCGACCCCCCCCTTCGGTCTCGCCACTGTCTTTTTTCTATCGCTTCTGGCTCTGTGTGCTACGTAAAAGAGACGTTCGATCGAAGATCAATAGGACAAAAAGAATCGAACTAAGGAAGATACACATGTAAACATATTCAATACATCGTTGGCCTAAAGCGCTCCAGAAACGCAATCTCATTCAACCATCCTTCAATCAGATCCGTGCTGGCCGTACGGACCAAAACACGCAAATATTGCTCAAAATTTATATATATCTTGAGAGCTCGATCGATCTAAGTGTGCTTGCGCATATCACGCGGCAGCTTGTGTACACCCCTAGGTATACCTATGACTTGAATGAGTTAATTCTTGTCATATTTAATACAACACAAAAAATTTCCGTTCTTTGAAATACGCGAATGAGCTATGCTATGCCAGTATAATTAAAAAAGATTCTTTGTTTTCTGTTATTGGAAAGTTTACAAAAAATTAAGGCCTCATCGATATAGATCAACCAGAATTCGAGATGTGAGCTACTGAAGATGTAGCGAGGGGATATACAAATTTCGGAAAAATAACCTGACTCCTAGCTTGAACCACATGCTGCCGTCACACAGTGCCGTGACATGCAGTCAAAGCGGTAAGCACAACAAAACGCCCATTCTTTCTCTTGCACACCCATGTCATGCAGATTCTCATTGAATCGAATTGGGTTTTCAATTTGACGACACAGCGGCTGCTGTTGCATGGGCTGCGGTCTGCGCTACGCGTGCCTCTTCCTTCTCAGACCTTACGTGAGAAGAAAAACCAGCCCCCCCTTTTGTGGTCCCGACAGATCGAAGTGCCTTCCCTGAAGCAAGAGGAGAAAGCAGGGACTGGAGGTTCGGTGGTGACACCCTCACACTTGATTCACCACCCGCCTTCCCATCAAGGAGAACGGATGATGAGAGGAGTGGAATAAGCGAGGAGGCTGGCAGAGAGTTCAGCGGAGCCGTCTGATCCTGACTCAATCCCCCCCCTTCCCCTTCCGCGCTATGATCTGAAAAAAGTTCCCCAACCGAGATCGACGATGATCGAAGGAGAAAACTATCCGCTTTCACTAAATTCGAACGCGCACTGAGAGAGGACGTTGAAGGAGAAAAAGAAGAAGGCAGAGACGGCATCACATCAAGGTCTGTGGATGGCAGATGGTGCATATCGTCCCTTCTCTCTCCCCCGACAAGGGAATCCGTTATCGGTACAGGGACTTCTTCTGCACTCAGATGAGCAGGGGTAGTCAAAACTTGCACACCCACCTCACTCTCCCTCACCTCCCCTGAAACCTCTTCTACCTGCCGCCGTCGGCCTCTCCGACGCGGAGTCACTGAAGATGCAGTCAGAGCACCCACTCTCCCCCTGAAACCATCAGAAGGGGCACCCCTATCTTTCGCCCCACTCCGCTTCCTTCCCGATTTCTGCCCACCCCCTGCCCCGGCATTGCACTCCGTAGACGCTTTTCGCGGTCTCCCACGGCCTCTCTTTGTTACTCCCTCTTCAACCAAATCTGCCCCCTTTTCCTCCACCTCCCCTGCAACTTCTTTTTCTTTGTTCCGAGGCCTCCCCCTCGGCCTCTTCTCCTCTTCCTGCTTCTTCTCCACAACCACAACCTTTCTTTCCTTCTTGCGAGGCCTCCCCCTCGGCCTCTTCTCCTCTTCCTGCTTCTTCTCCACAACCACAACTTTTCTTTCCTTCTTGCGAGGCCGCCCCCTCGGCCTCTTCTCCTCTTCCTGCTTCTTCTCCACAACCACAACTTTTCTTTCCTTCTTGCGAGGCCGCCCCCTCGGCCTCTTCTCATCTTCCTGCTTCTTCTCCACAACCACAACTTTTCTTTCCTTCTTGCGAGGCCTTCCTCTTGGCCTCTTTTGTAGCACTTCCCTTTCCTTTTCTCCGTCACTCACAACCTTTTCTTCCTGCTCTTCTTGTGCCCTCTTCCGTCTGCCCTTCTTGGCCTGTTTACGCCAGGCCCCCTCCCCCGCCCCTCCTGTCTCTTCAAATTCTGAAGCAGAAGAAACACTCTCTTTTGTGCCCTTCGATGCCAACGGAGGCCGTCCCCTCCTTTTTCCAGGGCGCCTCTTCTCAACACTCTCATCCCTCCCTTGAGTGGGCTCTTCTTCAAGTGCATCAGAAGAATGAAAAGGATTCGATTCTCCAAACAGAATGTCACCCAACTCAGCAATCATATCAGGGTCAAGATCAACCTCCTCCCCTGCTTCCACATCCTCCCCATCATCTGCACTCTCTTCCCACTCTCCGTAAATACCCTCTTCAAAAGAGTTCGTAGGGAAGGCAAAGGAGAGAGGATGGGACAACGGAATTCCGTTGAAGCCACTTTCTGTAACGTTCTTCCCTTCTCCCCCCACATCACGACCACTAACGCAAAACCCGAAGTCAGGGTTTTCACCTTCATCTCCATCAACATCAAACAGAGCTGCATACTCAGAAACCCAGTCAGGATCAGCAGCCGAGCTCACAGACGGATGCCTCCCTCCGTCCCCCCCCACAGCCACTCTTTCCCTGTTCAAATTTCGATTTCGCGGATACGTACTCCGTGCTGCTGCGTGTTCCAATGATCGCCGCACATGACTACCACCCAGCATCATTCGACGGAACGCTGGTCTCTTCCAGAGTAGCTTCATCGTCATGCTGCGACTCTCCCTTCGGATCAAACAGGAAGCTGAAATCTTTCTGCTCAACGCTTCTCTGTATTGTGGGTCCTTCCATCGATTTTTGACTGAAGTGGCGATCTTCCTTCTCGTTTCTGCGGTGGGGGCTGGTCGGGCTAAAAACACCTTTTCCATATGCTTTCTATATTCGGGACTCTGCCATTTCGCCTTCATTCTATCACTAGACTTTTTCTTCTCCGACTCACTCATCCCATCCCCCTCCATTCGTGTCTTCTTGATCAACCGATCAATCAAATAAGGGGGACATCTGTCTTGATACTTTTGTATCACAAACCTCCTCTCTGCCAACGGTTTCCTCTTTGCGGCTTTAATCCGATCCAACTCATCAAGAGTGATACCCCACAATTCACACACCTTCTTATCCTTCTCTCGGAAATGTGCGACAACAGTCGCCTTGATCCTTTTTCTAGTTTCAGGATCATGACACCCCCCCGCATTCCACGGCTTCATCCTCCCCTTCTTTGCCTCTGACATCTTTCGCCGCGTCTCCAAAGAGTGAGCCCTCCCAATCCACCACTCACCCCGCCGCCTGCTCCCCCCCGCCCCACCCCTTCTTGTCTTCTTCTTCTTCTTCTTGTGCGAAGAAGAGGGAGACGCCTGAGACGGAGCCTGGGAGACAGCTCCTTTCTCGTCTCCACCACTCTTCCGTGCCCCCTTTTCCTCACGCACCACCACTGACGGTGAAGCAGAGGTCAGTCCTTGACCGTCTGATCTGTAGCTCGGCGGTGGAAGAACCTCTGGTGCTGGTGCAGACGTCGTGGACTTCAACACGGTGACCCCTTCACAAACAACAGAGACACAAACAGGGTCAGACAGGAGAGCCCCCTGCCGGGTCCCTCGCATTTTTAGCGAGGCCCTTCTCTTCTTGTATAGAGGAAACTTATAAAAGAACTGGTCGAAAGAAAGAAAGAAACCTCCGACGTATCGGAGAAGGGACAAAGTGAGCAAACAACGCAACATGTAACACCCACGGAGAGACGTCAGAGAGACTCCTCTTGCTCTTCCTTGCGACAGTCATTCAGGCAGATACGAAGCTCGGCCTCTTCTTCCATGCTTCAGTGAATTGTGAAGCTGGCCGGTATGGTGATGTTACAAATTCTGGAACGTCCAAGCCCTCAGAGATGCTATTGACTATCCTTCAAGACTGGGACATGCTCCGTTATAGTGCGCATGTGGAGCACACACCCTTGAAGGTTAATTTGTCAGCATTTGTCTGCGCTGCCATCTGCACAACCAATGTCAGTGATTAAAAACCTCGGATGGCAACCGTCCGAAAAAAGATACCAATTGGTGAATTACGCGGCAGGGCGGTGGATGTGAAAAAAGTCCTGAAGTTTTTGGGGCCTTTTAGCTCGGCTGAGTCGGCTCGCGAGGTCGAGAAATCGGCTTGGTGCATGCATGCATGGTGCATGCGCATGTATCCTATTATACATTATTATATACCATATTGCTTCCGTCTTTCCCCCTGCAGCCCTGCTCCCAAAAAGTACCAAAAAGACAAGTATAGACGGTTTGAAACAAAGGCTGCACACCAGCAAGTACTTTGCAAGAAGAGTTGTGAGCCGTGCAAGCACAGCAGAAACACACAGAAACCTCAAAACTCGTCCAGTGCGGCCCCACTTTTGGCTTTACCATGGGGTGCTGCGAAAGTCAACCAACCGGCGTAGGTGCGGATGTGAAAGGCCCCGCTGTGCTGGCTGACAAATACTATCCTGAGTACATTAAAGACCCGTCAAAAATCAAAGACCTCACCGGAAAGGTCGCACTGATTACGGGGGTGTCCACTGCTTCCGGGTTGGGGTATTACATAACCAAGGGGTTGGCATTCAAAGGAGCAGCATGCGTGATCACCGTGCGGACGGTATCGAAGGGAGAGGCTGTGAAATCCCAATTGGAAACCGAGCTGCAGTCTGAAGGTGTCACTGTGCCTTCAATTACAGTCATGAAGATGGACAATTGCAACTTTGCGTCTGTCCGTTCTTTTGCTGAAGAATTCAAATCGAAATTCGATCGTCTCGACATCTTGTGCAATAATGCAGGAGTCATGGCACTTCCCTATGAACTGACAGGGGACGGTTTTGAGGTACAGGTACAGACTAATCACCTTAGCCACTTCCTGATGACTGCACTTTTGTGGCCCCTCATCAAACAGACTGCAGAAACCCATGGCGAAGTTGCGATCAATCAAGTGTCCTCTGGCGCATCCACATTCGGAAGTCCATCCGTCGACACGAAGAACCTGAACAACCAACACCCACCTCACGGTATGCTGCTGGGTCTTGCGCCTTGTATCATCGGAGGAAAGACCGATATGTGGGCTCGCTACGGACAGAGCAAACTCTGCAATTACCTGTTCGCAATGGAGCTACAGAGGCGCGCAGACGCTGCTGGTCTTTCAGAGAAGGTCCGCTCGACTTGCGCACATCCCGGGCTTGCAGCGACAAACTTGCAGATGACAACACAGCAGCAAGGAGGCATGAAAGACGGCCAAGGGCTCCAAAAGAGGGGGCATTCGTGTGCTGACGGTTCCCTCCCCATGCTCATGGCCCTTGCACACCCCACCCTTTCCGCCCCTGGGGTCTACTACGGTCCTGAACAGAACATGACAGGACCACCGATGAAGGGGGCACCGCAGACGAACAAGAATGCACACGACACAAGACTTGCAGCCGCCCTGTGGGAGGCCTCTGAGAAGGCGTGTGCCGAGACATTCGCAGTCTAAACCTACCGAGAGAGGGAGAGCGAGAGAGGACTCTCTCGAGGGAAAGTTCATGCGAGGAGGGCAAAGTAAAATGGAAGTATGCACAGAATGGAGTGTAAAGAACTGAACGTTCAACAATTGCATGTTACGGTCCGGTGACGCTGAGTCTTGCTCGGTGATCGAACGTCCAATTTCACCGAGCAGTATCAAAGAGTTCACTGCACAGCTAGCAAGGTTTTTGCAGAGACTGTGGGCCTCGGCAGACATTCCAGGGTATCGCTTCTGGCAAGGTGTCAAACAGAAATAGAGTTTGCGAAGCAGAGTTTCGTATCCTTTGTCAAAGGATGAGGAAACGTTGAAAAACTTTTTCTGCTTCACTGATCTACTAAACAGTGCCTTTTCAACTATCGTTGATGAAGAGTCGATCGTCCGAGTTTTTTTTTCCCTCATCAATCTGGAATCTTAATGTGATTCTTCAGAAGAAAAAAAAAAGGATAAAAAAAAACAGACACACACACACACACACACACACACACACACATATATATATATATATATATATATATATACGCGCAGACAGCTGAACAAGTAGCTGGACAAAAACTTGGAAGTATTGATTTAAAAAATGGAATTAAATATCGTCAGATCAGACAAATCCAAACTTAGAAGAAATTAAACTATCAATTACCGTCAATTTATATCAATCTATAACTAGATTTATAACTTTAACTTACTAGTCTTTAAGTGGGATATACTACTACTACTAGTATCTACTAGTAGTATTTTAATGTTTTTATCAAGTTATTTATCTAGTTATTCAAGGATCTTTGCAGCCTTTGCTAGTTTGATTCATTACATTTTTCTAGGCATTTTTTAAATTCTTTTTTATCTTTTGGTCTTTATAATTTGGAATTCAAATTACAAAAATGAGGAAACTATGAAATTAAGACCTTTAAATTATAGAAACACTTCACTGTGGCAGTATGCATTAAAATTACTATTAATTAGTATGCATGCACATATTCAAAGTTTTTATACTACTATTATGATAGTTTTAATCACAGTAATAATCACATAATGTAAGATATGGAATCACATTCTCTGGCGCATTCAAGTTGTGGATTCAATATATACTTAGTACAAACTTAAAGAATTTAATGAACTAATCATTCAGTCAAAAGAAGTAAAAGCAAATCAAAGATTTGATCGCGATAAAAATAAAAGAAAACAAGCTAAAAAACAAATGTTTTTCTTTCATTAGATTAATATTATTGATTGGTTTTATTACTGATCAGTAGTATGTTCAATTTTGAATTCATTGACTAAAACAATTCCTGGTGAGAGAAAATACTACTGAAATACTACTGGGTTTCAAATTGTATCCAGCTTCGTTTCATCTTCATCATCTGACCCGTCTCCGTCCTCACTTGCCCACTCATGCTCTCCATCTGGCTCTTCGATTCCAAGCTCTATCGCAACATCCCAGTAGATTTGCTGGAAGATATCAGCAGCTCCGGAAAGTTTCTCCCCTTCCCAGTCGCTGTTGGAAAGAACAATCACAGAAAAGTGGCAGTCTGCGTCTCTGTAGATGAATGTACTTGTGCCAGCCCACTCACCTGCACTCTCATGCGTCAGGGCACGCACGTACAAACACCCACAGACTCAGAGGAAAGAGGGAGAAGAAGAGAGGGATGGGTGGAAAGAGAGTCAAAGAGGAGAGGGGGGAGAGAGGAACGACCGACAAGAATTTACGCCTGAACTTTTCTCTCTGTCCGTTTTTTTACAGACACGCAAAGTACGCTCGTCGCTTTTTTCTTTCATCACATTCAGAGACATGCACAGACAGTCAATGTGTGTGAAAGAACCAACTCTCTCTCTCTCTCTCTCTCTCACACACACACACACACACACACACACACACAGAGGCGCCCACGGGAAGAGAAAGAAAGAAAGCGAGGACACCGAACCACTTGCAGACAGACCTGAATGATCCATACACCCCTCTTCCTCCTTCACGCACCAACCCCACCCGTACAGTTCCCCGTCTTCGTCCCTGACTTCCCCGCCCCCGTTCACCTTCCACTCCTTCCCCCCCCACAACACCTCCGCCTCATCAGTCGAGAAACCGAGATGCTTGAACCTGTGTGCCATTGCACAATCCCACAGAATCAAATCTTCCACACAAGAGAAGATACAGTCGACCCGTCCTCCTCGTGGGGGGAAAAGCAAAAAAAACCCCGCACCGCTTTGGCCTTCGTCATACGTTTGCGTGGGCATTTCAATCCCTTTTTTGGTTTCTTTGGGGTGTACCCAGTCACACACCCTGGCCCTCCCCTAGGTCCCTCTTCCCTTTTATCGAAGGACTTGGAGGGCACAAAGGTGCTGGACATGCCAAGAGGAGTAAAGACCTCTTTCTGCATGAAGGTCCCAAAGTCCTCTCCCGACACTGCCTGCACAACCAGAGGAATCAACGCATACCCCAGATTGCTGTATCCGTACGTGTCTCCAGTTGAAAAGTCCAGCTTGGCTTCCGGGTCTCCTGCCTCATGCTTCTCTACTAGATGGGAGAGCAGCTCTGCGTTGGTCCATTGGAGATTCAGGCTCTCCCACTGGGTGTAGTCAGGAAGCCCTGCATGCATGCAGTCAGTGTTCGTGATTCAATTTGATACAGCCTTATATGCAAAACAGAAGACGCACATTATCCACATCAGAGTGGCTGATAAAATCTGGTACGGATGCAAGGGACAGGAGAGCAAATGTAGAACAGGACTGAGTGAAGTGGAGCGCGTACCACTTATCCTAGTTGAAAGAAAAAAAATGTACCGCGTTATTGAGCAATGGGTATAGAATAGATTCGCTTCAGTTTGCTGGAACTTTCACAGCATGTTGTCCCCCTTAGCCTGTGGTTGTCTCAGCAGAGCCCGACACGTGTCAATGAAACTTCAAAATATTCAAAAAATGATGAAAGTCAACGAATATGCATTGAGATACTACGCCTACCTACCGCTTGTGTGGAAAATGAGGTCCCCAATCAAGACATCTCTTTCTGCCTCTCCTGCGGCAACAAAATCCGGAAGGGAGGAGAGAAACTTTCTCACAGGGGTGTCGAGATCGAAGCCTCCATACTTCTTCTTCGCAAAAGCAAGAGCGAAAGCAGTCATGTGTTTGGAGACACTGGCCAGATCGAACACGCTCCTTCCATCCAACGGTTGTTGTGTCTCCATGTCTGCCACTCCAAAACCACCAGAGAACAGCGTGCGCCCTTCATGAACGATGCCAATCGACACACCGGGCAACTTCTCATAGTCTTTGCCGAGAAGTTTCTTGACGACCCCCCTCACAATTGCAGGTACCTCTACGTCGCTCATTACTTCCAGAACCTCTCCATATATATATATATATATATATGCGCTGCACATTTAGCAAGCATACATAGAGAAAGCTATGTGCGTATGTAAGTGGAAGAGAAGTTTTTCCTCGCACCTTTTCGAAGAGGACTGGGTGCACATTTTGGCTGAGGAAACGAAATGACGGCGAGACTCACATTGATCGATCGATCAAGTCATTGCAGTCAAACGCTGCAACAGTGCAAAGGTCAGTCAACAATTTTATTAAATAAAATAAGTGGATCACGAGCCGGTTGGGGACGCATGCTTCGAGGTTGCGCAGTCGCGATCCCTCTCTCGGGGGCTCGAGGTCGACGCGCGTATATACGAGATACACCCAACCAGTTGGGTGAGTGCCTCGGGGGGCCCTTTAGGGGGCCCGCAAATTTGATTGATGCGCACCATCGGGGGCTTGGGCATGTCTTGTGCAGGTGCATGGGGCGGGGGCCACGCGAGCATAGGTATCATATATGCTTTTCGGGACCGCGCGCGCGAGCATGCACTTGCAACTCCGTGCGAGTTACTTGAGGGGCACGCATGTGCGAAGTAATTAATTAAGGTATGTGCGATCGTGGCTCCGTGCGAGTTGCTTGAGGGGCACATTTTGGAATTCTGCCGACACCGTGACAGACGCCCCCAAAAATGCGATCTCAGGGCCTCTCTGATCTCAGCAGAGCTGAGCTGCCCCCCGAGGCGACGCGCGATTTGCATGACGGCCGGCCGGCCGGCCGGCGTGTTGCAACTTTTTTTTTCGGGCGCGGGCATGGCGCGCGGGCACAATTCAAAGTCGTCAGTCGATCTGCAACTTGCATGGTTTTGTGCCAAATTTGCATGCATGTATGAGAGCTCAAAGTTGCTCGGACAAGAAGTGAACGATTGGATTGGATTTCGCAGGCATATGCCTGTCGGCGTATATATCATTCCCGATCGTCGAACGAGAAAAGTTGCTGCAAAAGTCGGAACCCTGAAGCACCTCCTGCAAAGGGACTTGTGTGTTGCATGCATGCAGAACTCAAGCAACTCATATGTTGCAAGTTGCAGGCTTTTCAAATCCTGTAAATAAGACCCATCTACATGTGATGCTACAGCCCGACGACCTCTCCTGTGTTTGATTCTGACGTCAGATTTTTTCGTGCATCAAGATGGGAGCAAAGCTGACACGCAAATTGACAAAGAGGGGGGCACAGAACGATACGGAACCGAGGCCACCTGTTGGCTCGGCAGCCGGGTCAGAGGAACAACCGCACCCTGCCGTGTTGACCAGCAGTCCGCTCATCGAAACAGCAGTAGACAATGAGAGTCTGAACGGGATCCTCTCAGACTTACCCTCCACGGACTCGTCTGTAAGTGTCGACTGGTCTACAGTAGATGACACCTTTCTTTCAAGTGAATTCAAGAAGGGTGCCCCGCTTTCCAGGTCGTGGAGGGGGACTCTCTCCCTTGCCATCAGCAAATCTTCAGGAAAGCTGGTGGCCGTCAAGTCTCTCGTTTACTCCAGTGCTGGCCAGGCTTCTGCCCATGCTGAAGAGATGGCAATGAAGATGATGCAAATTCGGCAGGTTGAGTTTCAAACTCAAAGTATCCTGACATACCATTCTCTTCAAACTTGCTCAGGGACAGACGACAGCAAGGGGGGAGGGGCACGGTCACCGCGTGAAGGTCCTTCAGGCACTTCAGCAACGGCAGCAGTAGAACGTCCAACAAAAGGGATCACCAACCGCATTGACATTTATGAGGAGTTTGTGTCAGGATCCAATTTGGCCAAGCTTGCCCCTTTGAAACTTGAGGAATCTGTCATTCGGGACTTCATTCGGCAGGTTGTGTTGGCCCTTATGCGCCTCCATGACCATGGAATCGCACACGGCAACGTGAAGGGCTCAAATTGTCTGGTGTCACTGCAGGTCGGTCACTTGATTGACTGCCGCTTTATCTAGTGACTACTAAGTTCCCCATTTCTACGTCAAGCGTTTGCCCCCCCCCCCCCCC
>JAHBMJ010003042.1:85785-112708 GCA_018398765.1 Chromera velia
CCCCCCCCTTTTGAGAGCTTTCATCTTTCTTATCTGTTCCTTCGGCCCGTCTTCTTGATTTTGCATGAGAGCTTCTCATCCGAGGGGAGTTGAATGAGTCGTTTCGGGCTTTTGCAATCGAGCAATCCGTTTCCAACCTGGAGTAGTCTCTCGGAAAATGACTCAAATTTAAAGGGTTCCGTATGACAGCTTCGCTCTCCTCTTGCAAAGAGTCTGTCTGTGTTTTTTGTGTCTTTGCAGGGCCAGGTGAAGCTGTCTGACTGCATTGAAGGCCCCTCTGTGGAAATCTCCAGAGGGCCCCGGCAGACCTCCGAGAGGGAGAGGGAGGGGGCCCCTGGGTCCGGGGACTTTCAGCTGGCAGGCGTGAGAGGAGCGAGGGCCCGAGAGAACCTGAGCGTCGAAAGAGGGGATCCCCATTGGCTTTCTCCAGAGGTCGGCTGGTCTCTCTCCTGATATACTCATCGAGAGTGTTTGTCCTCGGACGTTGCTTCTTTCACCCACTCTTCGGCTTGCATTCATTCACAGACTCTCTCTCCCTCCCTCGCTATCTGTTCCTTCTCTTCACACACACACACAAACAAACACGCGCGCGAGTGCGCGCGCTCGAGCACAGGCAGGCAGGTAGCCCGGCCCAGAACCATGCATTAACTTGGAGAATGTGCGCCCCTACATTTTAGTGTCCCTTCTACTCTATCTGCCCCCCTAAGTCTCTCTTCTGACTGCCCCCCTGTGCCTCCTCTTTTCCCTCCTTCCTTCTTCTTCAATACAGACAGGCTCTTCGTACTCATTTTCTTCTTCTTGCACTCCCCCCAGGTAGCTGCAGGCCTCTCAGCCGACACGCCGGGTGACGTGTGGAGTCTGGGCTGCGTCGTGCTGGAGCTGCTCTCGGGAAGGAAACCGTGGACAGGACTGACCAGCGACGCCACGGCTGTTTTGAAGGCCATCGTTGAAAGGTGGGAGGGAGGGAGGGAGGAAAGCGTGCATGTGGGCGGGTGGGTGTGGAGGGAACGCACTGGGGGAAGAGAAGCATATTATCAAGGGAAAAGGTTTTCGCTCTCTCTGCTTTCCTCTTGAGAGGAGACCGAGCTAGAGCTCTTCGTGCCTTATCTCTCTGAATCTCCAGCCAGCCAGTCTGTGCGGGCAGGCCGGAGAGAGAGAGAGAGAGAGAGAAAGTTCAGGCAGATGCACAAAGCGAGAGAGAGAGAGAACCGTGGAACGGCTCGACACAAAGGAAGACAGAGGGATCGAGGGAAGAGGAAAGAAAAGCAGAAACATGGAAAAGAGTGGTGCAGACGATATTCTCACCTGTGCCTTCATCGCTCTGAACGGAAATATTCGGCATGCGCTATTATTATATGTCAAAGCGTGAGTGCATAGCATGTGGATGTGCAGACAGACAGACAGACAGACAGACAGACAGACAGATGCAGACAGACAGAGACAGAGACAGAGACAGAGACACAGACAGAGACACAGACAGAGACACAGACAGAGACACAGACAGAGACACAGACAGAGACAGAGACAGAGACAGAGACAGACAGACAGATAAAAAACAAACAAACAAACAAACAAACAAACAGTCAAAAAGACAGGCAAACAAACAGACAGACAGACAATGGGTGTGCGTGTATGAGTGTGCACTTTTCTCGGCCTCTGTATCCTCCACTTTCAGGTGTCGTGATCTACATGAACAATTAATGCTGCAAAGAATCTTGATTTCCATCTGACCACTTTTCCTTCCTTTCGCATGCGCCTGCCTCCCTCGATGCTGCAGCACAAAGGCTCCCCCCTTCCCCACAATTCGCATCTCCCCCGAGTGTCGTCGCTTCCTGGACGCCTGTTTCCGCAGAGACCCCACGGCCCGTCCCTCGTGCCGGGGCCTTCTGGAAGAGCCATGGCTGAGATCCCTTTCGGATCCTCTGGCTGAAGTCGCCTTCATCACCTCTCCCAACCAGCAAGGAGGACTGTCACACCAGCCTCCGACGATTCCCCAAAATTCATCCTTTGTTTTCGACTTCACAATTCCGGCTTCAAACTTGAGGCAACGTGCGTGGACAGATGGGAAGGGCGACACTGCACGATCGGGCCAACTGTTCTCTCCCATCTCACGGCCGCCCTCTCCGAACAAACCTCCATTCAATCCCGCACCTCTGAACGTTCGTCGGAAGCTCTCCTGGAATCCAATCAGGTTGGACCTGGAAGATGAGGACGATGAGGGAGATGGGGAGGAGGGCTACTGCAGTGACAAAAGGGAAGGTTCAGAGGACGAGAAGATGAAAATGATGCAAAACCAGAGGGCCCATCCACCTGGCTGGATAGGGGAGCAACGTGCGTCTCATGACTCATTTTCTGGACTGTAGAATCGCGTAGAGTACTGCTCTTTCGGGCAACAGTGCAGATTTAACACTTCGTTCAGGGTTTTCATTTCTTATGTTTCTTTAATCTTTTGTCCTAGTTTTTGTCACGTGTGAATATATCTTACATTGATATTAGTATGTACAACATTCCTACTAGTTTCTGCCAGTTTGTGTTTTTTAAAAAAGAAGGAAAAAAGAAAATAAACAAAGTAGAAGTTTTTTTGTGTAAAAAAGATGATGTTCGTATTAGAAACACACAGTACTAAAACTAGTATTAAACAACTAGTTAAAAACTTGAAGTTTAGTAAAAACTATGATGATGACAAAAAAAACAATGAGAAGTTTTTGTTTTTAGCATTTGCATAGCATAGCATAGCATTGATGTTCCGGGTACAAAATATTTTAAGATCTAGTTTAAGATTAATTAAAGTTCAATCCTAGGTTCAATCTATGTCTTCAGTTTTAAAATTTTATCAAAAAATTGTAGCGAATGTTATCTAGAATTCGATTTAAGCTCTGTACCCAAGAAAGAAAAAAAAATTCTCACTGGCATGCACATTATCTTTTTTTTACATCAAAAACTTCTAAAGAAATACATAACATGCAGAGTATAAACCCTGCGGTACTAAGCCACTGCAATGATTTGAAAGGTACATAAACAAGCGTATCTTTTAACCAAGAAATTCGCTATACTGCTATAGTAGTAGGAAATTCGCTTGCAGACAAAAAATAATTAATTAAGTTGCAGCATCAATGGGATACTACTGAGTGTGTCAGTCAGTGTCAGTAATCTCGTGTCAGTGGACCAAACTGGGTACAAGCTGGAAGAAGGGGCAAAATTGAATGGTAATTCACCGATGCTGCCGTGACATCCAATGAGGAGCAACTTCAAACCTACACAGCCTTTCACTAGGCCTTTCAAAACAACCAGACACGCAAAGATCGAAATTTAACCATGCAGTGAAAGGAGAAACCGGATGAAGCAGGCTCAAGAAACAGAAGAAATCCCTGGCAACTGACGCTTCCAGTCGCTTGAGTGAGTTGACGAGGCCCAAAAGGTCTCAATGAGAAAAAAACGCAAAAAACAATGAAGAACAAAATTGTCCGCAAAGTTCATCAAACTTCATCTCCCTCACTCCTCCCATAACATAACCTGTGTCTATGCTACATTGCGGCCTGTCACAAAAGGAAAGAAAGGAGACAGAACAGAAGCGAAAGATGCCAGACAGCTGCTGCCTTCTCAATCGAGCATCTCCACGGCCCCCGCACTTTGTCACGGAAATTCTGGAGAGACACGGCAAGCAGCGTGTCTGTCAAATACCGGTTTATCTGGCGGAAGAGCCAGCCCCTTCTTCGTGGACACAGCGTATCCACCATCTGTTGGATGACTTCGGCAACGAAGAGACAGACCCCGTGATGGATCCAGTCGATGCCCTGATCAATCCGATGAACAAAATACTGAAGCATCCCGACCAAACAAGCGATCTGAACACTCAGCAAATACATCATGCCACCCGTCAGCATGTCGACAGTAGTCGGAACCTCCTGTGCTGGTGTTTGAGACGCAACGACAGCGTCAGGGATCTCTCTTTGACTCTGAGAGTCAGGATCAGTGTTGCCGTCAGCTCTCCGGCGGGGCTCCGGTATCCCGACAAACCCCGGCTGTCCAGCCACTGCGGCAATTGGGGCCGTCGCTCCTACTACTGCTCCCGCACCCACGCCACCCCCGAATACGCCCCCAACTGCCCCCGCCCCCCCTGCCCCTACACCCCCTGCTGTTCCTAATCCACCTGCCGCGGCACCCCCCCCTGCCCCTATTCCCCCTGCCCCAGCACCTCCATCTACAGGAACTCCCCCTGCCGAAGCGCTTCCACCTGCCCCCGCTCCCTGACCCTTTCCGCCTGCAACAGCGCCGCCAGCGCCTGCAGCTCCCGCGGCTGCCACGGCACCGGCAACGGCACCACCCGCTCCTCCAAGAAGAGCCCCGCCAAAGATGGCAGCGCCATCGAGAGTCTGCGGGTTGCCGTCATAATTAGGCTGGGCAGCCTGATTCACCGTGCCTGAAACAGCACCCCCAGCCGCACCCACAGCGAATCCAGCAGGGACAGCAATCGCAAGTCCCAGTCCACCAGTCAACACTGTCACAGCCGCTGTCGCAGATGTGGCCGCTACCTCTGTCACTGCGCGAGCTGCAGCAAGCCCACAATTCCTTCCAACCCTTTGGGCTTCCTCCCGATCGTTCCTACACACCATTGCTGCCTTCACCCCAGAACCCAAAACGGAATTCTCTGAATACTCATGCCACACCTGCTTGGCAGCCCCTATTCCCCCTTCAGTCCACAATTCACCCAGCGAATCCCCCGCAGCGGCAAGCTCATCAAAAACGGGAACGTTGGTGAGAAGCCGACCCCCAGTTACGGTACTGGCGAATGACTTCAAAAAACCTCTCTTGAACGGTTTTTGATCTTCTTTTGTGCCGTGAATTGCTGTGTGAATCCACATGACCCCGGATCCAATAAAGCTGTTTTTTACATAGTCGTCTTTCCACAAATTTCTTGCACGCTCTGACCGGCCAAGACAAAGATGGGCAAAAGACATGACACTCAAAGTGACTTCCTGCACTACCGGCAATTTTATTCCGCTGGGCCGTCTCCGCTGCAACCCGTCTACATGTAGCCGCAAGGTACACCTCTTCATTTTCCACCTCTCTCTCCTCGCCTTCCGCCCGCATCTCGTCGTCCTTGACCTGTTTCTCCTCATCGTTAATCAGGCTCCCTTGAGAATTTGTTTTAAAACATTTTTTCTTACATGTTTGAAGTATGCTTCACCCAGCTCTCCGACTTTTGCCTTTCCTACGACGAGATTGAACTGACAGCCAACCATGTGCATGAGTCTTCCTTACATAGCTTTTCAAGGTTCTACCAATTTCTACCGTGCTGGGACGTGCTATGAACACCCGATCCTGAGTAAGAATTCGACACATGCAGACTGCATTTCGAAGGGCATTTTTAAGGCTCGGCTTGAATGCACGGGGCCTTGCATGCATGGGTTTACCTGTTCCGAGCTATTAATATGTCACCAGCAGCGTACGTGACGACTAGCTGGCTTTCGCGCGGGCGACATGAGCCGGCCCGGGTGACTGGCCGGGTCCGACCAAATTTTGTCCTCTGCATAAAAAACTTTAAAAGAAGGTCCGAAGCTTAATTCTTCCGGCAAGCTTCTAGCTATCTTGCATGAGTTTTGACCGGTCTGTTCCTTCGGACGACAACCTTCTGTAGGTCTGTTTGTCTGGTAAGATGCACCTATACAGGTACGGTTAGGAAGTGTAAATTAATATAGGAGTAATGCATGTAAATGCTAGTAAATGCATGCGCTATCACGCGTGTAAGTATAAGAAAAACAACATACTACAAATACTTATACTCAGTTATAGTTCTCTATCAGGTGAAAGTCAGTAGTTTTGTTAGCTAAAACGATCATATAGCCGTAGCTGCCTAGTAAAAGTTTCTTTGTTGTACGTACACTGATATAGACAGTCTTAGATTCCCCTAGCTTCCAAGCATTCTGCACATATATCGGATAGTACGACAGACATGTACAGTCCGAAAATTGTATTATGAAAAGAAGATACACATTTCCTCTAGAACAAAGTACATATAGCATTATATGGTATGCAGTAGATGTAAACTGTCCTAGGTGTGATCTGTAAAGTTATTTTTATATAATAAAGTCTGACCACAGACTTTAGACTTTAAAACTTTGTTAGTTTTAAACCTTTAAGAATAAAAAGCTTGAACATCTTCGTTTCTAGGCTCGGATTCAATACATATTGTATAATTTCAGATAAAACGCTAATATAATATAATGTAATATAATATAATATAATATAATATAAACTTAATGTAATATGAGAGGATGAAGATTGGGTTAAAGGCCGGAGATGAGTTAGAAAATAAAGATCCATCCTACGATCGGTCCTGCAAAATCTGATGATGACGCATTTCTTTGGTTATCATTTTTTGAAACGGTTTTTTGTAAGGCTTCAGAGGCAAGTTATTCTGTTTAGATGAATTAAGAGGGAAAAATTAAAAGACAAACATGGGGTGATCAAATTTATGTAAATATTGATGGAAAATCTAGTCAACCATCCAGTAAGCACAACTGTTGCTAGACTGAAAAAAACTCGGCAACCAAGCTTATAAGATTGAGTCTTTGTCTACTGTAGTCGGCAACCAATCCACCAGAGTATAACAAGCCGGAAACCAGCGTGGAAGATTTTTCTACACATACAAAGATAGAAATTCTGTCCGTCTACATCAAACACAACACTTCCAACAATGTTGCACAACACGTACTTTGCAATACAAACATGTGTCATTCATTGACATGCATGCATATATCAATTATTCGATCCGATTCTTTACTGACTCGCCGCACTGGCTCGAAATGTGCGCGCGATCGCATGAAGACGCGGGAAAGTCAGTTAAACTCATTCACCCCAGATACGCGGCATAACCATTCACATCAATCTCGGTCCTGACAATCAATTTTTATCAAGTTCTAAGCACACAACGTCACTCCAGTCACACATTTACTTGCAGTCTAGAAGTTGAAACCCGGCTGTAGTGCACTGTTTCTTCCTTCACTGATCCTGTCATTTACTCACAAGTCATGATCAGATGTTATATCGATGACATATTATATTATATTTATATTATTAAATTAGGGGAACCCTAAAGATATATATATATATTGAATCCAAGCCTAGCTTTGTTTATTGTTTAGGATTGTTTAGCCTTAATTTTGAGATATTTTTCAATGTATAACAAAAAACTTTTAAAGTGCGTGTAGCGTGTGTTAGCGTGTGTGTAGGTTGTGGTGCGAGCGTAAGCGAGCGCCCCTCATCGACCGTGATTAAGCCGACCCGCGTGTGCGTCTTTCTGGGGCCGTGATTAAAGTAAGCGCACGCGGTGTTATATGGCGTTTAGCCACACAAAGCAGCAGTCATGTTTCTGTTGCATCAGCGGCGTGTAACTAGGCGCGTAAGATCAGTCTGATAGCAAGACACCGAAAAGAGGAACAACAACGGTCGTTCTGACTGACAGACTCTTATACTACCTAGACCACGTTCACGTAACAGTGCGTTTCAAAAGTTATATTTTAGAGTCTACAGACTTAAAACAGACTTTAAACTTTATTTCACTTTAAAACTTTATAGATCACACTTAGAAACTCTCTAGCAAACTCTAGTTAAAACGGTATACGTTTATCCTATACTTTAGTATATCCTTTTGTATTATGAATTAATCAATATGATTGAAACTTGTATGATATGATATCACCAAAACCGAAAGTCCCAGTTGGCTCTTTGGCTTAATTAAAGACAGCTTTAAGTTTTAAAACGGTGTAGGTAAAAAGCTATGGTTTACGTAGCTGAGACATGCTGAGAATGCTGAGACCGTGAGTGAAATTGACTTATAGTTTAGAAAGCGTTACTAGCTAACTGCATTAGAAAATATTTAAAAGTAGTGGAAAGCAAGCTAGAAGACACGCTATCATTCAAAAGAAATCCCCTTTTAAGTTGAACTACTATGTGCAATCCTCTGACATACTTAGTCAATTAAATACTAAAAAAAACCTTGACTGTATGGTAAATGCACGGCGGTGCATGCTTACTATACAGTGACACGCATCGTTGGGCGCACACTGCACTTAGAGTGTACGTCCACCAACCATGGAACTGCCAACTACGCGCCGACATAGGCGCCAAACACACCATCAAATTAGCCCGCCTGCTAGCTCGGACTTCCAGAGCGCTCAGCCACTGATCCAGAATCGTCACCAACCCCTGCTGCTGTCGCATGGAGTCGGAACGATAGTGGGTCTCCCCATAAGCTTGGAGCGCTCTCGAGCCCTGCACACATGCATTGATCAATACAGAAGCCCAGTACAAACAGAACTTTCCAGATTTCCACTTGAATGGTGGTGGATGATTAAAAATGGTTTCCGGAGACTCACAGAGAGAGACACAGGGATCGAGAGAAGTTTGAATGTGCTTTGACGCACTTCATGCGAGAGAGCAGACCAGACAGAGAGGTTAGGCGGGAGGCGGAAGAGAGACAGAGGAAGAGGCGCAGACAGAAAGAAAGAAAGAAAGAGAGAGAGAGAGAGAGAGAGAGAGAGACGTACTGAAAGGACACACACACACACACACACACACACACACATACACACGCAAGAGAGAGAGAGAGAGAGAGAGAGAGAGAGCAATCAGGCATTGGGCCGACTGACAGACAGGAACGAGAGTACCCTCTCGTTGTCTGTCCCAGGAGCGGACTTGAGCAAATGCAGTCACGCACATGTGCGTTGAACGCAGAGAGAGGAATCGAAAGGAAGACTCCGGTTGAAACCTTCTCGCGCATCTTCATTCCGCCTTCTACTTTGTATGCAGAAGCGTTTGCCAAAGCAAAACAGTTGTGTAAAAACGAATCCTTGCAGACAGATGCACATTTCAAGCGGACCTAAAAAAGAACCCCCCCAAACAACAAACATAAAAAGAAAGAAAGAAACTCTCCTGTCCTGTCCTGTCTAGCTGCCAAGGCAGCAGCTGCATGCAGACAGCTGTACCCACCGATGGACCGGAGCCTAGCTTCCAGGCAGACGCGGCATTGTGTTGGCTCATCGTTCACGCACGGCTTCCCCTCATACAGAACGTAGTTGGCTCTGTGTTCCCTGCATGCAGTGGAATTAATGGGTTGTAAATGATGCTCTGTATTACTGGAGGCACCTCCTTGAGGGTCTAGTCGCATTGCCCGGCTGTGTGGAAATGTGTTCGCTTGTTGGAGGGGGGTGTGGTGCCTTGCTTTGCTCTAGTCTTCGTGTGCACCGATTTGCCTTCCGTGAACGCCCTCCATGGAACAGTCACATGTGGCCTCGCTTTGTTCTGTCGTAGCAACACAGGCAGTCAATTCAAACAGTCGCATGCTCACCCACCCACCCTGATTGACGATGTATTCGAGCTAGCTGCATGACTGACCTACCTACCTCGGGGTGATGATGGGCATGAGGACGTTGGCTCCTCTGACGAGTGTCACCTCCCTCCCTTGCGGGTGGATGGCCTGCATCGCTGCACTCACTCACTCACTCAGTCGGAAGGATGAGAAGAGAAGAGAAGAGAAGGGGAGAGGGAGAGATCGAGTGAAACAGTGGAGAGGAGACTTGCGTTCCCATCAGAAATCATATGAAGGAGGCACCACGGAAGAAGGAAAAGAGAAGTGAAAGGAGAATGGAAGAGTCAGAATTAAAGGAGGCAAACCCATGAAACGAACAAAACATGACTTTTTGACGAAGAGTCAACCGACCTGTGGTGGCTGCGATGTTCACTTTTGGGAGGCTGATGCGACACAGAGCAACCATGGAGGTGGTCAACTCGAACATTCGCATCATCTGCAGCTTCTTTGAGACTCCGATGTACTCTGACCGCCTGCAAACGAGCGAGAGTATGTTGAGGAAAACATTAGCCATCCATGAAGAAATGTTCAAGGGCGTACCTTCTGCATGCAGTTGTTTTTCGATATGCCCCCCCGTCTATTTGGATAAGCATCGTGCAATGCACGTCAAGAAGAAAGGGGGCACTCCAACAGAGGGGGGGCGGAAATGTCATACTTAAGGAATACAGAAAGACAAGAGCCCACGCAGAATGGCACGCACAACATGAATTATTAATAATTCAATGTTTGTGTGGATGACACAAGGCCGGCAAAAAGCCGCAGGCCAGACAGGCCTCAATGGTACGCTCAGTCCCTTTGTGTCAGAGCAAACTGGTGCTTCTTCCTCATGGACAAACCGTCTTTTCCTTCCTGAATTTCTCTTCCAATCTCTTTGCTGAATCCCCATCATCCTCCCCTTCTCTACCCCTCCTGCCCATGCATCCTCTCTTCTTATTTTCGCCTGGTTCCTATCTTCCCACCACACAACCCCGCCAACCCACCAAGCGTCTGCCACCGGGGTGTTGTCCTGTGTGATATATGGCCCCATCCCGATCATGTCTGCCCCCATCTCTGCAAAGAACTCCGTGTCCCTGCACGCATTCCAAACAGGGGGGGGGAAGGGAGGAATAAAACAATCTGCAACGTCTCTTCTTTGATACAAGAATGGACACATGAGCTACTTCTCCACCCGACTTCCTGAACAGCATTTGTTTGAAAATGAGCTTTTCCTTTCTTCCCGTATTTGACGTGCACCTCAAGAAACGGACCCCGAATCACACACCAAAAACATTCAGAGTGTTCACAACGGACCGTCCGAGATCCTCAAAGCGTTGACCAGGCAGGCCGATCATGACGCCTGTCCCAATCTGCGTAGTGCATTTTGATTGTATGACCGTTGGCGATGAATTCACACACACACACACACACACACACACAGAGAGAGAGAGAGAGAGAGAGAGAGACAGACAGACAGACAGACACACACACACACACACAGAGAGAGAGAGAGAGAGAGAGTTTTCACGACACCTAGGAGGCAAGTCAAACAGGGAGTGAGCGAAAGCAGCAGGTGAAATAAATCCATCACCCCAGAGGCGGAACGCAAAGAGATGACCCGTGCTGACGGAGAAGAGAAACAAGGCAGTGATTGCGAAGACCACACAGAAGATCATGTAAGGGGGGAAATTCCGGCACTCGTCCTCGCACATGCTGTGTAGGGCACACGCAGTAATTCAGCCGACCATGTAGCCCATCTCCTTCAAAGTTCTTAAACATTCCACCCGGGTGTCGTGCCTGCAGACGAGATGAAGCAGCGCCATTGTGACGTCTGGTGCATATGCATGCGTACTTGCATGTACAAGGACACCACGAATTTATGGAAGGAGTGTGATGAGACAGTGAAGTGGTGTGAAAAGAAGACAAGAAAAGAGAAGAAATGGGAAAAGAAACTCAGGAACTGAGCGGACAGCGGGGCAGAGTAGCGGGGCAGAGAAAGGCATAGCAGACAAGAACTCGACAGAGAAGACCAGTGCAGAGAAGAGAAGACGAAAGACACGTTTCTTTTCTTCATCTAATCCCTTTTTTTGCATTCGGGAAAACAAAACGGACAAAGAGAAAAGCTGTCTCTTTTGTTTCTTCTGCGCAGACAGAGGCGCGCAAATGCTACTGAGTGCCTCAGAATCAATGTGTGCTCGTAAGAAACAGCGACAGGCAAAAACGGAATCGACGCATCGTTCCCTCTTTATTCGTGAAAGGTGCGAGTAGAAGAAAGGAAGGAAGCCGAGTGGGGTATTCGAGTGAACAGGAAAACGACACAATGCAACCCGTAACGAAAGCAAAAACAAGAGGCTGAGCTGACCAAAAAAAAATCTTTCCGGACACAAAAACAAAAGAAAACCTTTCCGTTCCCCCAGGCCCCACCTCTGCTGTGCCGGGTGCAGTTGAGCAAACAGGTCCGGGTTGGAAGACTCGATTCTCAACAGATACCGCACGGCCCCAGCATCCATCAGCTGTTGGTAGTCAGACCTCGACAGCTCACCCACCGACAGAGCAATACCCAGTCCCACGTAGTGAAGCAGACGATGCCGGGACACTAGGGTCCACTCCTCATTAGTTAGTGCCTCGAGGACACTCGCCACGGCCCGCTCAACACCCTCTCGGACTACTCGAATGTCTGAGGATTCGGGCAGATTCTCTCCTCCAACGGTGGTGGTGTCAACCTCTAAGTCTAGGAGAGGGGAGAGGGCGGAGACAAGGGAGTCCATCAATGTCTGACTGAAATGAGAGATCACCCCGCTGCCCCTGTCCTCCTCTTCCGTTGGCTGTCGAAGCAAAAACGCTTTGTGGGGATCCAGAGAAAGGTCCTTTGCAATTGAAAGTTCCCGTATTCTCCGAATTGCGCGTGTGAGGTAAGTGATTCTGGACGGGTGCACAATCTCTCCCGCTTGCAGCATCACAGACCGCATATCCAAATTGAATGCAGTCATGGCGGTGTCCACCAACGAATCCAAACTCATCGTGTATCGATGAATGTCTGGCTGGTTTTTTCGAATTCCACAGTACAGACAATCGTTTTGACACACGTTGGAAAATTCAATCAAGCCACGATAGTAGACTCTTTTCTGAAAGTAATGACGGGACACGTGATAAGAATGCGCAAAGAGAGCAGACCGAACTGCCCTCATTTCTTCCCTTCTCTGAGGGTCGCGCAATTCACTCAAGACCTCCGTTGACGAAATCAGGGACGGAGAATCGTGAAAATGAGCTTGCTTGTCTTGGCGAATGGCGGGGTGGTCAATCAGAAAGAGGCCATCCATCACCTGAAGTGTCCGTGTGACGTCTTCTGGGTGGACCGTCCTTGCCTCCCCGCTGACTGCGGACGTGCTGCTCCGAAAGAAGGCGTTCAGACGATCCACTGCCTCGTCCTCAGGCATAGATGGCTTGCCTGGGACTTCAGTTGCAATTGCGTCGTTCACATGAGGCTTCAGATGATGGTGCTCTTCAACAGGAGAAAGGATGCCACCATTGTGCAAACAACGGTAGAAGACAGATGAAAGAGACCGGGGGAGCTTGCGAACCACCGACTGACCGGCCACACGGCACGCCGATCTCAGATTGGTCAGCATAGGTCCTTTGTGATAAGAAATTCAGAAGCGTGTCCAGTGAGAGGTGCACACGCGGTGGGACTCTTCTGGATCAAATCTTGTTGCCCTGTCAAAGTTCAGAGGTCAGGGTTAAACAAATTAACTGGCAATGAATGTGAGTTTCACCAAGGCGTGAAAACATCAGGGACGTCGGAGGCATGCGAATGTTTCTCGGGTGTGTCCTTGGCAGAGACCTCATGGTGTCTGTGTGGAAGTACTCGTCGGATTGATCTCAGTCGAAGACATCATTGTGTCGAAGTCTCAAGATGTCTCAAGCATGCACTTCAGTTCTGAATTCTGACACATGCAGCGCGCGCGCGTAGACGGCCGCGATGACGCACGCAGATCGATCGCAGATTACTGCAGCTCGGCCATGGCTCTGCCTTCTCGTCAGCTAGGTGCTCATACCATGCATGCAGAGCAACAGTGCAACAGATCTCCAAACAACACATGCTGCCGTGACATGCATGCGCATATATACAATCGCACACAGTTGTTCGCTCTCCTGACATCTACTGGCAGTGTCTGGCAATGACCTCAACGCATCAACAAACACAAACCATGTCAAAAAGTGGAAGGCCGGTGCAATCACGAGCCGATTTCAGGAAAGTTTCGCCGAAAGCCATACCTGGAAAAAAAGTATCGAGTTCGACGAAAAAGGAAACTAATGTGTAATCCAGCTCACATCGAAAGAAATGGTAGACAACGCAAAAGACAGCACTTCCGAAATGCAGGAACAGAAGGAAAAACCTCCTTCCGGTACCTCTCTGGGGGGTTTTGAAATTCTTCCTCTTCGAGTTCGGCGTCTGCTGTTTGATTTCATTGCGTGTGCTTTGCCCGTTGACGTTTTAGTCTTTTCCTGCTCTTGTTCGAAAGCTCGCTCTGCCCTGAGCCCTGTAGTACCACTGGAGACTGCAACAAAAATCCAAAACTGCAAACAGCTGATTCAGGAACTCATCGGGGGCTCTCCGTTCGAATTGAAATTGTTTCACGGCACTGGCTCCACTCTGTTCGCTCTCTGTTCTTTCGACTCAGCTCTGCAGCGAGGAGGATCTCCCACCGAGGAAGGAGACACCACAAACCCTGTGAACCCTTCAGATGCATCGGCAAAAGGGAAGACGCCTCTCGCTGCATCTTCAAATTCCGAGTTGAGATGTTTAGAGCTTAAAACCCCTCAGTGGATCGCAGACAAACTTTTTGGATGCAGAGAGCCCTCCGGGAGGCTGTATGACCAATCGCATCTCTCTGAGCTGCTGGTTGGCCAGACCAACCACCCGCCAGACCGAAAGCCTCCAGAAGAGAAGGTCAAGACACTCCACGGTCTTCTTGCTGATCTCCTTTCTCCTCCCCAGGCAGATCCCAATGGAGAAGGAGGACAGCCGGGCGGTCTCTGGAGGAAACAAACAGAGTACAGCAACGAACGGGAAGAGGAGATAGGGACGAGAACACTTCGATCAGTAGATTGCCAGACTCGCACAGTCGGGTGGATTCAGTTGCCTCTCTTTTCTCCCTCGGATGCGGCTCTGAGAGCATACGGAAAGACTGGGATGAGAGTAGGTTTGTATATTGAACACAGACGAAGCTTTGTTCATGAGGAAGAATGGTGATTCCAAACAGAGTGTCTGTCCAATGCAGAAGAAAATATCAACCATGGTAGTTTCATCAGATAGGACGAAGTGCAATGTAGTCAGAATCATAATTGCTTGCATTGTCCATTCTCCGCCATCTCACTCCTCTCTCTCCGTCTCTTTCTTTCTGCCGCCCACCCTCTTTTTCTCTTTTCCTTTTCTGGCCTTTCTTTCTCATCACTTGTCTGTCTTTCTGGCTTTCCGTCGGCCTGTCTGTCTCCCTGACTGTCGGCCATTTGTCTGTCTCTCTTTCTCCGTCTCCAGTTGCGTGTCTGTCTACTGCTCCCTTCTACAACCGCTCTTGATCACTTTCTGAGGAACAGCGGTTGGGGTCTAGGTTTCGTTTCATCAGAGAGAGATCCTGTAGCAAATGGAACTCGAGCACAGGCTCCTCTCTCTCTTTTCCGGTTTGGGGAGGCATGAGTGACTCGAAACCTTGCACTGCATTGAGTAACCCAGGCGGAGCTGTAGGTGACCGTCACGGGACACGTCGGCACGGTGGAGAACGTGCAAGGCGGAATTAGGGGTCAAGGGGGGTGAGAAGTAGGTGCGCGCTTTAGGAGGGGCGAGGAAAGGGGGGCAGAAGAAAATTTCAAAAGATAGATTTCTCTTGTGAATGCAATTCTTCACCAATTTTGGTCTAACATTCTGGTGCCTACCGGTACCCTATCGTATAGTAATGCACGCCTATATTCTCTTTAGGTTTAATTCTCCCTTATTCTCTCTTCAATTGAGCAGCACCTTGATTTGAGCTGCTCTTGGACTATTGCGTCCCCCTCTGCCTTTCTGTCTATTAGCGGTGTGACGGTTAGTTCGTGGTCGTGTTTTTTTACTGATTTCGCTTTATTTGTTCTCAGACACCTAGTTAGACACCTTGTACGTTACTGTACGTAAGTAGGTATAAGTAGGAGTTTATGGCTTAGGTTTAAGTATGTTTAAAGTAGTTTTAGGCTAGGATTTTATGACCTCCCTGAACCTAACTACCACTTGAAAGTTTAGGCCGCATTTTTGGATAAGGTTGAAAGTCCGTGCCGCAGACGCAGATCATTTATGGTATCTTGATGATGATGATGATGATGATTGAGGGTTAAATCCTAGAAAGCCAAAGCCGTATATCTGGACGGTGTCTTAATCGTCTCCGCCACAGGTAGCCGCAGGCGTGGACGGTCTCTTGAAAAAAGATACCGCAGATAGAGATGATCTTAATTATATTTTTTCAAGTGGCACTTAGGTTCAGGGAGGTTGATTTTATGAAATTTAATTTCAGCGAGAATTTTTATGGGATTTTAGTAAATTTTAGCTAAGAATAGGTTAAACGCCTATGGCACAGGCTTTTAAGTACTTTCAAACTATTTCAAACAGAATTTCAAACAGCACAAAGCTTGCTCATATTCATTACCATCAGTACGGATATTTGTGCAGTGACTGTACGTGTAGTCCGATATCACCCAGGCCAATCATGGTTATCCCGAAAAAACGTCTATACCTTTCTTTCGATCGCCCCGAGCGGCGCCGCCAGCGGCCAACCCGAGCGCCCGGGCGGCCCGCCGCGTGTGATGCACGCATGCATGCATGCCACGTACTGCGTGCAGCGGCACTGCAGCCATGCATATTGCAGCCATGCATGCAGCTCGCAGGCCGGGCCGTAGCCCGGGCCCCTATAGCTAGCTCATCAGAAATGATTTGTACGTGTACATCAGTCACGACCATACTCGATATCATCTTCCGCATCGCTGCTGGCATCTTCACCTTCAGTAACTTCATGTGATTTCTTTCTGATACGAGGAGACCAGAAAGCGCGATAGAGTGATGATTGCGTGCCTCTGCACAATAGTTGTACATGACTCGTGAAGGAAGCTTCTTGGTTCACATCGTGTCCTTGAAAGAGACGGCAGGGGAGCTTTGAGTCCTCTCTAGTACCAGTCGATTTTTTTTCATCATTCTCTTCCTGCCCTTCCACTGTTCTCTCCTCGAGAAAATGTCGCAAATAATCGACAGCTCCCAGAATTTTGCTCCAGGTGAGTTGTCCCCGCCCTTTCTTTCCCCATTGGTGGAGGCTTCTTCCGCGCCTGGCAAAATTGGTTCCCAAAATTTTTCTTCTCGTCCCTTTGACTGTCTTGCAGCTGCAGATAACCTGCAAATGACTGAGACTGCATCATTGCAGAGGACACACAATGTGCTCTGCTCGCTCATTGAACATGCTCGCCCGAGTGCAGAGGTGAGCCGCTCGGAGTCTCCTGTCTATTTTTTTTTTCAAAAGTTCAATCGGCGCCTCCAGTCTCTCTGTGTTTGCCGCTTTGCATGTTTCTCAAAAAAAGCTTGCCTGCGGGTTTCCATTGCAGGAGATATCGGAGCTTGCCTCAGACAGGAAGGGCTTCGGCTTGGCGCTGATTCTTCTGGGGTTCATCCGAACGGTCAGCCAGAGACGGAAACCTTTAATCTTCCGTCCTGAACCCTGATCGCTGTGCCAAGACTGTTCGGATAATCTTCCGTCATGAACCCTGATCGCTGTGCCAAGACTGTTCGAAGAATGGTGTGAGTGGCCGTGAAGAGATTGTGTTGTGTACGTGGCGTAATAATGTATGTGTGCAGGGACGCTCACTTTTGCCCCTGGCAACTCTTGACCTTTCGGGTGAGTGGCGGAAGAGTTGAATCCATTCTCTTTTGTTTGTGCCCTCCTTTCTCAACGGCCTCTCAACCTTTGTTTTCATACAGAGTCTTGAGAGTTTGTCTTGGAGCTGCGTCGTCTTTTTTATTGGAAAGGCTTTTGCTCCTGTCTCTCCTACTGTGACCCTCCCTGCCTTTGAAGATCCTTGTCTTTTCCTCCTCGCCCCCTTTTGTAGTCATTTGCACACAGGAGCGGGAGGTGTGCGTGTGCCCGCATGCAGGTTTCTCGCTGAGTGCCCGAAAGCTGAAGCGTCTTCTGTCGTCCCTCCCCTCGGGGCCTGGTGTTGTGGAGACGCTCAGATGCGGTCAGTAAAGGTATAGGCGACGGCTGTAAAAGTGACACCGCCCGAGGTGGAGACCTTCGTGTGATCAGGGCAGAGCGAATGAGATGGAGGGAGGAGGAAGGGAGGAGTCACCATCGTTTTTGTGATGTGAAGGTAACCATCGAAGCAGAGATGCATGTGCCCTTTCAGTTTGTTTGTCTGTATCCAGCCGCCCTCGCATGCACCACCTTCTTGCAGGTCCTCATGTCTGCAAGGACGCCTGTCTGCCTGTGCTCCTCGACTTCCTCCTTCGACTCAAAGCGGGGGGAGCAAGGGGGGCGCCGTCCATCTCTCTGAAGACTCTCAGCCTTGCAAGTCAGTTGCGTGCTTTACCTGAGGATGAGTCCCTCGGTGAGAATCTGAAGGCAGGCCCGATGCATGCACGTGTTGTCATGTGACTCTCCGTATGCGCGTCTTTTGCCTTCCGATAAAGTGCACTTGCGGACCTCTGCAATCACCATGCTGTTCCAAAAAAAGAAAATGGAAAATCGGTGGTTGGCATCTTTTGTTCTCTCTCCTTGTCGCTCTGCAGAGTGCGATCTCGGCTCGACGATAAATTTCATCTTTCCGTTGCTGTACCTCGATCTGAGTGGTCAGTCAACAGAAAGAGCGACTGAGACATATTTTGGCAGGCGTTTTTTGTCTGTTGTGTGCATAAGAAGAAGGGAAAAGAGAGAAAAACACAGTCTGTCTGTGTGTGGATATTGCAAGAGAATGAAGGGATGCAAAGCTATCCATAGCCAATCGACTTGTCTTTTCTTTGCAGAGCCGACTCCAAAAATACTGCTCTGCTTTGCACTAGCGTTGCCGGTAGTTCGCTTCGTCTGCGTCATGCTGTGTGTGGCCATAAATGATTCCCCCTCTCGTCTGCCTTCTCAGACTTTGCATCTCACCTTCACGTGTCTCTCCGGATGTCTCGAATGTCTTCCTGTACGCAAAGTCTTTGTCCTCTCTCAAGTGTCTGTCTTTTCATAGCTATCTCGCTGGCAGGACTCCCAATTTCCACAAGTGATCCATAAACTCACAACGTCTTCCCCACTGCAGGAAGCAGACTCCGTAGGGTGTCTGTGGAAGACCTCGCGTCTGTATTCTCGTTTGGATGGCTCCCCAACCTTCTGAGCCTTGACTTGAGTGACAACCCTTTGGGCCCTTCAGGGCTGAAGGCGTTTGCGAGGGGCCTTTCTTCGTCACCGCAGTCACTCCCCCTACAGTCCCTCAAACTTGCCCGAACAAAGGCCAAAGCAGAGGGGGTGGGAGCGTTAGCAGAAGCACTGAAAGCAAAGAAGACGACCTCTCTGCAGACTCTCGACCTTGCAGAGAACGAGATGAGGCCGGCAGGGTTGAAGCACTTCGCATCTGCAGTCAATGCAGAGGCTGTACCTCACCTGAAAGTGCTGGTGCTGAAGAAGAATGAGCTGGCTGATGTGACAGATGAGGAGAAAGACTATGCCCCGATTTCCGAACTTCTCACCACAAATGCGTTGAAGGAGTTGGAGGAATTTGATTTGAGCGACAACTGCTTGTTTGACGAGGATTTCGAGGAGATAGGGGATGAGGGTGAAGTGTGGGAGGGCCTGGCTGATGGAGAGGAGGCGGAGGACGGTGGTGGCAGTAACGGTGAGAGTGGGGGTGTTCAGAATTATTCCTTGTTAGAGGGCGTTGACGAGATTGGGGGTGGGGGTGTGGAGGAGGATGCGGATGGGGATGGGGATGGTGACGGCAGTGTCTATCAGGTTGAGCTTGGGAGTATCTTTCCATGTGCTGCCGCCTTGGCGGTCCCCGGTCGCTTCCCAAAATTGCGACGGCTCGATCTGGGATCAACTGATTTTTTGGAGGAGGGGGTCTGTATGGCCTCTGGGGAGTTGGCAGCTTTTGCAACTGCATTGGGGGTGGGGGGGTTGCCGTTTCTTCAAGAACTTGTCCTCCCCGGTGGGGGCTTTAGACAGAGTCCAATTCCAGAGGGCGTCGTTGCTCTTGCCAATGCCCTTACCTCTGGGCACCGGTCTCGGTTGAAATGTTTGAAAATGCAGTCTCGATACAATGTGACAGGTGAGGTGTTTGCGGGGCTCTGTCGCTCTCTGGTAACAGGTAAGGTATCCCTCCTGCAGTCTCTAGATCTTAAAAGGTACAATGATGATGCCGAAGAAGGGGTGCTTGCCCTTGCAGAGGGGATTCAGGGACAGAGGTTGTCCTCGCTTGAAAGTTTTCGGCTAAAGCTGCCATACGTAAAGGGGTTTGCAGTGTCGGGCTTGGGACTAGCGTTTGGTTGTGGGGGATGTCCGGGTCTCCAAAAGCTCGACCTCAAATGGTCGGAGGAAGGGGATGAGGGGGTGAGGGGACTAGCGGAGGGTTTGGGTGGGGGGCGTTTGTCGTTCCTTCGGGATCTTTCTCTTATTTTGGATTGCGGTGTGGGAGGCGAGGGTGAGAGGGAGTGGGCAGGCGAGGGGTGTAAAGCTCTAGGGGAGGTTTTGAGCACCGGCAAGGTCCCTTCCCTCCGGACTGTGAGTCTGGGTTGGCATCGCGACAAGAGCTTTGCTCGTCTCTCTGAGGGTCTGTCTCGAGGGAGAGTTGACCCACCATTGCTTTTGGACATTAATTTCCTGGGAGCGTATAATGGCTGCGCTGACGTGGGAGTGACCAGGTTTGTAAAAGTTATTCGAGCAGGCAAGCTGTCGGGGTTGCGGAAAGTGAGCTTAGAGGGGTATCAGATGCTGAGCAGAAAGAGGTGGGGGGCGCTCGGAAAGGCCCTCACACACAGATGCCTTGTTAAGCTCTTTAGAGGAGCTGCACATTCGCGTTCACACACTAAGAGCGAATGCCGCTTTTCTCGAGGGCCTCTCCAGAGGTACGGGACGACTGCCCGTCCTGCATACCATCCGCTGTTCCCGCGGTTCCTCCATCAGAACAGAGGGTACTCAGTCTCTGTCCGCCCTTGTGACCGGGGGTCGGGTCCCTTCCCTCAAAGACCTGGAAGTGAATTTGCGGGGGATCGGGCAGCACGGGATGCAAGCGCTTGCTGCTGCCCTGAGTTCTCCCCACATCTCCGCATTGCGCCGACTGCACGTATCCAGTTTGAGCAGATTGATTTTCCCACCCTCAAATTTCGCTGCAGAAGCGGGCATGCTCTCAGGTTGGCTGAGCTCTGGGCATCTCCGCAGGTTGGAAGAGGTGAGGGTGGGGGGTCTTTGGGAGATTGAACTCGTTCGCGCGGTGTGTGTGGGTCTGGGCACTGGTAAGTTGTCCTCCCTTGGCGCGCTTCATTTCTGGGACTGTCGATTCGGGGGGGAGGGCGGCAGGGCTCTCTCAGAGCTTCTGGTCGCAGAGAAACTGCCAAGCTTGAGAGTATTCGAGGCTGGGGGGACAAGGCTCGCAGACGAAGGGGTCAGAGCATTGATAGAGGTATGGATGACCCGAGACCCCCCTCCCCTGCAGCATTTAAACTTTCAGCACGATGAACTCACCGGCGCAATCGTGAATCCAGTGTTGAGACTGCTGGGCTCGCAGCAGCTGCCTGCCCTGGAGACGTTGGGTCTATTCGGGAATGAAAGGATTGATGAGAGATCGAGGAAGTCGCTCTTCGGAACGTTTCCAGAAGTTGTAAAGTTTGATTAGTATCTCATAAAGTTAAATTGTGTCACGATCGTCGGACACTACTCGCAATTTATACCAATTGGTGAGATCAATTTAGGAATCGATTCGGTTTATTCTTCAATCAATACACATGATTGGTTCTTCGTGGCCTTGATGGAGTCTCGGCGTTAACTCCCCGGCCCGTTTAAGTGAGTTAATTAAACCTACGCACAATAAAATTTTTACATTTATACACTATTCTGAGGCTAGTTTTGAGGCCGCTTCTGGTCTACCTTCTAAGCTATACTTATCTATCAATTCTTTTTTAACCTTTTTATTAGGATCGAGTCTTTAATACATGTTGCCACGGTGTTCGCTAAAAAAAAAAAATGATCGGGGGAAATTCTTTTAACATCACTTAACAAACTTGAGTTGTACAGCGAATAGACAACACTTGTACACTGATCAACTCCACGGCGACTTAACAAACAACAACTATGCATGTATGTACCGCCCAGGAGCTTAGCGCTCCAACTGGGGTTAGGCATCCTCTAACTAACTAACTAACACAACATCGTACAATATTCAAAATTCAAACAACAGTTGTTTCAAACTTTTAGTATGTTTAAAACTTTGTTACTTTGAGTTATAGTTTGACAAAATAAAACCGAAAAAGAAAGAAAGAAAGAAAGAAAAAAAGAAAGAAAGAAAGAAAGAAAGAAAGAAAGAAAGAACGAAAGAAAAAAAGAAAGAAAGAAAGAAAGAAAGAAAGAAAGAACGAACGAAACTAGGCTCTACACTCTAAAAAAAAAGAAAAGAACAAAAATAAACGGTGCTGATATATTTTTTATTTTTTTATGTATTGATACGACAGCTGTTGTTTTTGAAGCAACACTGTGCAACGCTCTTTGCAACACCCTAGCAATACCTTAACAATGTCTCAATAAGTGTTATTCTTTATGTAACATTCTTTTATACTCTTTAATACTCTTTGCAACATGTCAACAACATCTTTACAACATTTTGACAACACTTGAACAACAGTAAACAACAGTTGTTTGTTAGGATCTATAAAAAAAAAATCTATAAAAAAAAATTGACTCCGATATTTTTTTTATATCTTTTTACAGTGCGGAGCCTAGGAAAGAAAGAAAGAAAGAAAGAAAGAAAGAAAGAAAAATTGAAAAAATAATTCAGAGTTTAAGAAGATTTCTTTTTTTTTTTAATTTAACGCCAAAGTGGTAAAGCCAAACGCCCGAAACCGTAAAACCAAAGCGGCAAAGCCAAAGTGGCAAAGCCAAAGCCGGCCAAAGTGGATGGACCTCCCTGAACCTAACTACCACTTGAAAGTTTAAGCCACATTTTTGGATAAGCTTGAAAGTCCGCGCCGCAGACGTAGATCATTTACGGTATCTTGAAAGCCAGAGCCGCATATCTGGATGGTGTCTTGACCATCTACGCTGTAGGTGTGGACGGTTTCTTGAAAAACGATGCCACAGATAGAGATCATCTTGATTATATTTTTTTAAGTGGTACTTAGGTTCAAGGAGGTTAGCGGATGATAAAATTTTCCAGTGGCTTGTAGTATCAGTAAGTATCAAGGTATGTCAGGAAGCCTGAGGAATATATAGTTTTCTCTCCACTTTTTAAGTTATGGTATAGCAAAGTAAAGTTATATCAAGCTACGATCACTATCTATAGTTCGCTACTATTAACTACTATTAACTGTGATCTACCATTGATGGTCTTTGTAGTTCTTTGCTGTCATTTGGCGCACCGGCGGTACCGCTCTTCACAACATACATACACTGTCATTGCTAGCTGTCATTGCTCCCTCTTAATTTTTCCCCAGGGTGCTGCCTATTTTTTTTTCTAGTTTTTAATTAAAGTTACCAAAAACTACTTGCGGGCGTCTTTTAGCGCCTTTAGCGCCCACCGAAATATGCTTTAGCGCGTATTGGCGGGCCTTTGCATGACCTGCTGAAATACGCTGAAATCAGCCCCGCTCGCTGATTGGAAGTTAACTACTGCCCCAAGGGTACCACCGTATACCACCGTACCCAGGGGTATCCCTCTTCCAACACTTACACAACAAAGGGTGCAAAATCTGTTCTTTCCATAGACTCCTGCCTATTCTTGCTAATTCTTACCAATTCCTCCATTTCTCCACCTCGTGCTTATGGTTTGGAAGACCTGGGAAGACCGACGGTTTCCTTAATTTTTTTTCAATTTCAATGATATTAAATGCATTCGGTTCAGTCTAGAATAGTCTACTAAGTCTAAAAGTTTCCTTAATTCCTGTGACTTTCTTGAATTTATCGATGGAGACTCGTACAGTTTGCGTGCGTCAATTGCTGGCCCATTATGGCCCCGGAAAGCATGCAAACAGCTATAGGCCCGCGTGGGGCACTTAATTTCATTCACAAAATTTGGGTTCGATCAGCGTGAGAATCGGTGAGATACAAAACAGACTTGAGAAGAATCCTCTTTCTGTGTGCCGAAGAAAACGAAGCGACACTCGCAGTGGCACCTTGATGTTTGAAATTAAGTATCGTTCTGTGATCCAATTCGGGGTCGTAATCCCACACAGTGATGTTGGACTGACTGATTCCTGTTTTTCTCGTCTGTAGAGCACTCGAGGTAACTCGAGAGGCTTGTTCTGAAATTCGCCAGATTTTATTTGTGCTTGGTGTTCAAAATGATCGCCGTCCTCTTTTCACTGGGGTTTCTCTTGGTTCTTGTTGCCACTGCGGTCCAAGAGGTCAAGAGGGTCGGCTTGAAGAAGTGCGTTGCCAGTCTCCTTGACTTCTTCTTTGCCGGTCGTCTCTGGACGGCCTCCCCCAGCACGAGAAGCGAAGAGGCCAAAGGATCGGGTAGGTACTGTGAGAGTACCCCACAGCTTGCTCCTGCGTGTCATTCTTGACGCTGCATACCTGTCTCTTGCATTTGAAACCTGCAACTTCCCTGCAGAACCGAACGAAAAGGAAGAAGACCCCTCTCTCTCTCCGGAAGATCAGAAGGATAGGGGCACTTCGGAGAAGGTTGGAGAGGGGGAGGAAGAGAGTCCCCTGACGTCCAACCTGGAATGCCTTCTTAGTGAGACAAGGGGACAGACCATAGAGGATGAAGAAGTGAACAAAGACGAAAAAGGGGAAACAGACAGAGACGAACAACCCCACAGCGCTTCTGGTCAGTTGGCTCGCTGTGTCAATCGAAGTGTCTACCTCTCGGGCCGCTTTGTAGGTGCTCTTCGTTTCTTTTGCTTGTCTGTCAGGAGGTCTTTGCGTGTTTACGCCGTTCATTTTTCTTCTCTCTTGCTGTTTCCACTTCAGTACCCGAGGCCGTCTCCACTAGACGTGCGGCTCCTTCTGATGGAGTGGAGGAGGGCATGAAGGGCGCGGAGGGAGTGGAGAGGAAGGGCGAGGAGAGTAGCCAGAGCCTTGACCGAGAGACGGGGAACCTGGGAAGAGGTCTTGGAGAGGAGGGCTCTGGAAACGGAGGGGAAGGGCCTCAGGTGTTGGAGAGGGAAAGGGAGAGGGAGGTGCCTGTTCCTGTTCAATCAGAGGAGGAGAATGTAGAGACAGGGCGAGAGGGGGAAAAGGGTGGAAGCATGGGAAGCAAGGGATTAGGAGAGGAAACGAAAATAGAGGAAATCCAGGAAGTGACCGTGAAGGCAGGCGGAGAGGGTGAGGCTGAGAAGGATGGAGAAGAGAAGGAGAAGGAAAAAAAGGAGGGAGAGGACGAAGAGGACGACGAAGACGAGCTCTCTGCCGACAGGGCGAAGACATGCAAAGAAAAAGGGAACGAACACTTTCGGCAGGGCGAATGGGAGGCAGCCCTCCGTTATTACACGGAGGGGATCGCTGTCTGTCCAGAGGAAGAAGAGGAGGGAAAGCTCCTCGCCATTCTGTATGGAAACAGGTCAGTGAGTGAGTCCCATTGCCAAGCTATGGACACGATCTCTGCCCACAGGCTGTCAGTGGTATCAGTTTCCAGATTCAATGACGTTCTGACGGAGTCTGTCAGACAGCGAATCAGCGAGTTTCTTTTCTGTTCTAGCCAGTGCGTCCAGATTCTGTGTCCATATGTCTGCCTGAGCGTGTGCATGTGTCCGCATCTTGCCCGTGCACCTGTGTCACTTCGTGTGTGCTCTGTACGTGCTTGCTCCGCGGGTGTGCGTGCAGTGTTACAGCGTATATGCGTGTGTACACATGCGTGCCGCTGTTTCTATACGTGTACCAACTATGTCCTCGTTTTTTTGTTGCAGGGCTGCATGTCATATGAATCTGAACCAGACTGACTTCGCCCTGAAAGACTGCTCCGACGCTCTGTATTTTAATCCGACCTACACGAAGGTGAGAACGAAACCAGGGGCGAAGGCGCTTTTGCGTTTTTTTCTTCCAACTGACATTCCGTCCTTTGTTCCTTGATGTCTTTCTCCTGTCTTGTGTCAATTCTCTGTGCCCTTTTGCGATTCTCCAGCATTTCTCTCGATCGTTTTTGTCCGGCCTGAGGGGCATCGATGGGTCTTGCGGAGGGGGGCAACGGAATGGAGTGGAGAGGTGAGGGGTCGAGAAGGGGCCAATGATTTCTAATCTCCGAAATGTTTCTGTCTAACTATCAAAGTTGATTGGGGGTCCTAACGATACGACAGTGTGCTATCATGTATGACTGCTAGGAACGAAAAGAGAATAGAAACCAAAAGCTTCTCTGCATGGGATGGCCTGGATTGAGTGTGTCTCTTTTTTTTGTCTCGTCTCTCCCTCCCTGCAGGTTCTCACCCGGCGTGCGTCAATCTATGAGCAGAAGGAGAAGTGGCACGACGCCCTTGAGGACCTGAAGAAGGCGATCGAAGCAGACTCGCAGCTTCAGTCAGTCACGCGTGGCCTGAAGACAGAATTCAGCTTTCTGGGCATCGAATCAAGATGCACATATTCGCAGGCACGCAGTAGAACCGACCCTTCAAGAGGGGCAAGGCACAGGAATTGGAAACTCGATTGCATCCCCCCCCCCCTTCTTTCTCAACATACACAGTTTTGTCGCACTTTTTTTTTTTTTTTGGTGTCGCACTAAATTGTTCGATCTGACGAGTTATTCGAGCACAAGAAATGAAACGAAAATCTGCCGTGTCTCTCTTCACCCTGGGGCAGGTGTCTATGTGTGTTGTTCTCTTCCCTAATCTTTTTGGTCTCTTTGTGACGGCGTTCCTCCTTTTCTATCGTCTCTCTTTTCTTTTCTTGCGGACACTTTGGGGGGGCATGTGCCTCGGGTGAAGGTAGGAGCAGCTACTGTAAAATGGATTTTCGAATGCATGCTTATAAGGCAAATTGTTTTTTGTTGGCTGGGGTCTTGCAGGCGTCCTCTGTCTCAGCAACTGAAACGAGTCGAAAAGAAGTGTCAGTTAGTCGGAGAAGGACTCGGTTTGGGAGTGTGTGTGTGTGTGAGAGAGAGAGCAGCTGCTTCTTTCTTTTCTCTTTTCTCTTTTTCTTACTCCGCTTCCTTTTTTGCGCAGGAATCAGGGCTCGCCTCTCGCTTCTTCGGCTTTCTTCCTTCCTTTGTTGGTTTCTGCCTTCTTTCCTGTCCCCCTTCTTTCCGTCCTTTCCTTTCTGTTCTTGTTCAGTTGATCAGTCTGTCTGTATGTGTGTCTTGGAGAGAGGCCGTCGTTCCTCAGTCGGGACTGTTGGAGTCTTTTGCGCTTTTCAGCTGCTCTCTCTCTCTCTCTCTCTCTGTGTGTGTGGGGGG
>JAHBMJ010003042.1:112868-162868 GCA_018398765.1 Chromera velia
GGGGGGGGGGTCTGTATGTGTGTGTCTCTCTCTCTGTGTGTCTGTGTGTGTATGTGTGTGTGTGTGTGTGTCTGTGTCTGTGTCTGTGTCGTTGTCTGTGTCTGTGTCTGTGTGTGCGTGTGCGTGTGCGTGCGTGCGTTTGTTTGTGAGGGAGAGAGACAATCGAGTGGTCTTGGGTTTTAGTCCATCAGTGTGTGTTTGTGTGTGTGTGTGTGTCTGCTTTCCCCCTGTGAAAACGTGCGTTCATTTCTTTTCTTCGACCTTCCTTGCCTACTGCAGCTCAGGAGCAATTCGAAAAAGAGAAGGAGGAGGTGGTGGGGAAGCTGAAGGACATGGGCAACTGGGTTTTGGGAAATTTTGGTCTCTCGCTGGATAACTTCAAAGTCGAACAGAACGACAACGGAAGCTACAACATTCAATTTCAACAAAACCCAGGTCAATCAAATCCAACTGACAGCGCTACAGGTGGAGGGGGGGCTGGAGGGTCTTCTACTAGGGTCACCACTCAGCCCGTCTCCTCGGCAGACCCCCTTGGCAGCCGGCACGCCACGAAAGGCCCTGCCGCCCCAACCTCAACGTCTCAGACCATGCTGGAGGAAGTGACCAGCGATACTGACTCAGACGCTTCCGTCGAGACATGACATCAAGTGGAAGGCAGGCAGGCAGAGAGGGAGGGGGGAAGCAGAGAGACCGGGGACTATCCTCGTTTGTGCTAGGGTGATTCGTTTCGTGCTCTTTTGCAGAGCCCGTCCCTTCGTTGGTGTTTTGTTTTTCTTCGGATGTCTGTCTCCCTCAAGTTGTTTCCTTCTGACGGAAATGCCGCTGCAGACTTTTGTTGTCTGTACGTTCCTGCCAGGTCTTGTCTTTCCAATCAAGAGAGCGAGTAACACTGGCATGCTGGACCCCAGCCTGTCTGTATGTGAATCCAACATGCAAGTGCGCAGAACACGAATTTGTGTACCCCCTCCGTTTCTGCCCCCACACGCACTCTTTACATCGACTGACTGAAGTGCACCAGTGTACGATACAACGTTGAGTGACCTAGTTTGTTGTTGACTGTGCTGCATAAATCATCTGTAAAAGAATTTAGTTAATGAAGAGTAACGTTTGAACTTGAACAGAGTATTGATAGAATAAGTAAAAGAATTCAGATTTAAATTTAATAGATCAGATTCGAATCCAGACGTACTATTGTAATAGTACTATTGTACATTATAGATACTTAACAGGATTAAGTGCATGATAAATTATAAATGATTAATTCACTTATGTTTCAGAACATTGTCGCTGTTTTGAAGTTGTCTGTAGTGTTTTGTTTTTTATAAGTGCATAATTGAAAATTAGGCTAAAATAGTTAATAGCCCTAGTTATATAGCTAGGATGATGATCTAGTTATTTGAAACTGAAAACAAATTTTAACTTTTAAAGCTTAAACTTATAAAATTCATTCACATAGGATCTCTTCTGACAGATGGACTCTGATTGAGTAACGTAACTCTAGCGTTAACTTTAAAAAATAGAACAGGGTAGGATAGGCTAGAGGATAGGATTACTAATGTATGAAAGATATAAAAACAGAATCAAGAAATCAGTAACACTTTATAAAAACTGTTGCGTAGACGGATGGAAGATTAAGAATGAGGCGAACGTACTAGGAACGGATCTTAAATGCAGTTTCCCCCCTTATAATCTATATTAGCTATCATTAATATATAATGATATTAAGCTAAAGTTGAAGTTGACTAGGTTGATCATCCATCCTGCTATATTTCTATTCTTGGCTGCTAGTGTGAATCGAGCTTTTTTATGGAGAGTTCACCCAACAAACACGTGCGTCCTTCGACACATTGATCCTAAGATCGATCTGATTCCGCATCAAACCGAATAGCCACCCCACACTTACGGCTACAAAGTGCAAAGAGATAAACCATCGGCTGTTTTGCAGGTTGATCCACAGTGATTTTGTGATTTTGTGGGCGGTGGACGTGGGGATACTCATCGACTCAGTGAATGGAGGCTCGATAGATCTCTTCGATGGGAACTGTATGTGTTGCTTCTTTGCCTAGCTGCAGGAGTGCTGACCAATGCGTGTGTGGGAGTAGCAGTCAGTTGCCAGGCTGCTCTTCTTGCTTTACAGTTCCTGTTTTGCTCTGTTATTGTATGCGTACTTAGAACTCGGGCTTGAGGCGTTTTCTTGATCGATCGATCAACATAAATTTCCTTTCTGCATTTCCATTGCTGGCGCGGTTTGAGAGAACATTCTGTTTTGTCATGTGGCACGTATGTTTTGTCTCTCTGTTTAAAACATTCTTTTCGGAGGATGCGAAGTAAAAAAACGCCTTCCAGTTTGCTTTCTTCGTCGTTCCTTTTTCTTTTTCTTGTGCTTCTCACTAGGCGTTTTCTGAACGTGCTGCAGTCACGTACGTCTAAGGTCTGCCACAGAGCAGACAAAGACAACATGGATGCATAGAGGACTGCGAAGAAGTGCGAAATTGAGGAATAGAAAACGAATGAGAGCTGCTTTGATTTTGATATGGAATTAAAGAAGAGGCACAAGCAGACTGTCATTGGAGTATTTCAAAAGTACTGTGCGACCATTTGAGAAAGAACTTTTGTTTCCCGAGGGCCGTGTTGCTGGTACGTCTTTTTTCTCTCTTCTGTCTTTCATCTACTGGGCAGCGCAGGACAACAAATGCCGCTACAATTCGTTTTGTCCGATTTCAGCCGGCTCTCCTTCTTCTCTTCATTCGTCTCGCATTTATTTGTATGGGTTCTTGTCTGCTGTAAATCACCTTCGTTCCTTTGTTCAAAGAGCCCGTCGAGCAAAAAGTCGTTGCATGCAGACGGGTCGAAAAAAGCATTTCCAAGCTTCAGCTGAAAATGGAGGGAAGGGAAAAGACGTTGAAAGCACCCCATGCAGCCAGCCACCGTGCCGCCAGTTCAGCCAACAATGACCTCCTTCCTCAACCCTGTCTTTCAGCCTTTTCCACGTCATTCGTTGCAGTTGTTTCTTTTTTTTCTCATCTCGATGGCAGTTACAGATCCTTCCCCTCTTCTTATCATCTTCACCCCATCTGTCTCCTCCTCGCATCTCATGGGGACGTCCCCGGGTGCTGAGCTGGCGGGGGGTCCCCGTCCTCTCCTACAGAGTCCAAAAGAGTCGTGCCCTGGGAACCGTCGACCGATCTGCAGACACACATAGGCAGGCAGGCAGGCAGGGGGGAAAGGAGGTCTCTGTCTCTGTTTTGTCAAAAATCCTTTCGTTTTCGCTCGCTTTCTGTGCGGGAACTGTCAGTGTTGGTATGTGTGCGTGCGTGCGCGCGCGCGTGTGTGTGTGTGTGCGTGTGCGTGTGTCTTTTGTGGGCGTGTGTGTGATTTGTGGGAGTGTTTGTGTTTTGTAGGTGTGAGTGTATTTTGTGTGTGCGCGCGCGTGTGTGTGTGTCTATATGCGTGTGTGCGTTGTGCCGTTCTGTGTCGCTTTTGCTATTTTGTTAAGGCCCCGCATGTAAGCCGTCCATGCACTGGATCGATGTATGTACTGACGGACCGACCCTCTCGATACTCTCTCTCGAGTCGGTCGGCCTGTCGATCCGTGTGCGGCTGCCAGGGCGGCTCTGGGGTTTTTTGCATCCACAGAGTCATCCACCTCGTCTTCCTTGATCGACTTCAAAGAGGGTTTGGTGGATCTTATGACTGGATTGCCGGGAGACGTGAGGAAGGGGGGGGTTGAAGAAGAGGAAGAGGGGAGACCATCACTGTCGAGACCGGGTTTTCTGTCAGCCTCTTGTCCTTGGTTGGCAGAGAGGAGACGGGCACAGCAGAGGCAACAGATGCCAATGAAAAGAATGGAAATCAACGAGGCGATCAGAATCGTCATCGCGAAAGTCACCAGCTCCTTCACGACCTCTGCAACAAATAGGGAGGAGAGTTTTGTTCTTTGATTCATTTATTCATTCATGCATCCATGTTTTTGTCCGATTATACACTCATTGACTCACTGAGTCACTCACTCACTCACTCACTCACTCACTCACTCATTCTCTCACCCCTTCACCCGCGCTCTCACTCACTCCTTCATTCCATACTTCCTTATCCAGGCATTCCTTCACTCCTTCCTTCCTCCACCAACTCACTCGTTTGCGAAATCCCCGCCCCATGCACTCAGACACCATAACATTCACCCACGCATTTCTCCTCTTGACTGACGTACTCGCTGATGGTCCGAGTTGAGAAGGGCTGAAGGGAGTGGTGTGAAAGCACGCACAACAAAAACTTCTTGTTTCTTGACAAATCCCAGAAACAAATAAAGAACAGAAAAATCGCTTCGACCAACTAACCGAGTGACTGCGCATTACTGCGCGCTCGCATATATTTCTGAGCGTCGACCCCGACGACCATCGCCTGCAGCAACGGCACATTCTTCCCTTCTTCCTCACCTCCCTTGCCCTTATCCCCCTCCGCCCCCGTTCCGCCCGGCTTGACAGTGGGGGGAACGAAGCACACCAAGGGGGGCGCAGGCGCGTTGCTGGAGGGGTCAGGCTCGCACTCTGCGACCTGTTGGAACGCGACCTTCTCCCCTGAAGATGCAGAGGCAAGCATTCATTTTGTGGGTATTGGATGTGCGCATGTACGTATTGCGAATCAATATATGTATGAGTATACATCTTATAAATGCAAGCAAGTTTGTTTCCTGTCGGTCTTTTGTTTTCGCCAGCTCCGGCTGTGTCACGAGAGAGAAAGGGACGGCAAGATCGTTGACAAGAAGGAGGGTCCACAACCATTTGCTCACAAGGGCGGGTAATCAGAAACGCATGCAACACACTCGCATATGGATAGACAGACGTACAGATGAATGGATAGATAGATAGATAGGGGAAGATCAGCAGAGATCTGTGTATCGATGGACAGAACGATATCTACACACACACACACACACACAGAGAGAGAGAGAGAGATAAAGAGTGAGAAAGAGAGAGAGGGGGGGAGCCGACCTTCCTCAGTGCTCGCAAATGCGAAAAACTTCTCAGGGGCGTCGTTTCCTTCGGAAATAGACTTGGCGACTTCCGCATCCAGCTCGCACTTGAATCCTCCTGCGTGCTTCTTGTCTGGGTCTGAATTCTTCAGATACTGACAGGGTTTTAGAAGGGCACTCTCCAATCTGATCTTCTCCCATTCATCGGCCGGCATTGACGCCTTCAATGGGATGAGCACCTCGGCTGCTTTTTGCTTATCTGCTGAGATTTGCTTCTCTGGTGCTTCCGAGCTAAACGGGTTGTCCTTGTCTTTCTCCTTCTCTTTTTCCTTTTCATCCTTCTCCTTCTGTGTTTGAGTTTGCTGCTCTGGTGTAGTGGACTGGGTTCCTGTCTGCTGTTGTTGTGTCTTCTCTTGAGTGTCCTTTGTAGGCTCCGTCGACGTGGAAGCTTTCGGCTCCTCTGGCTTGGCTGCCACCGTGTTTACTGGTGTTTCTGCTTTCTCTTTCGGTGGGGCCTGCACGGTATCAGTGGTTGGTGGCTTCTTGGGATCTGTCTTCGTTGGTATGGTGGCCGCATCAGTGGCCTCGGGGGTGTTTGAGGCGTCCCCTTTGGAGGAGGTAGAGACGCCCTCTCCCTTCAACTCATCCTCTAGGGCCTGTGAGGTGGCGCTCCCCGGACCCGAGCTGTCGAAGGAACCCCGAAGCAAGTTCTTGGGCCCAGCCTGCACGGACACAGAAAAGCCCAGAATGACTACATGCATGCGTACATGCATGCATGCATGCATGCGAGATCGAAGAAGGCGATGTCGAATGAAAGAAAGGCGACGCACTGGCTGACTCACCCCCTCAGTACGGCTTCGTGGAGAGGTTTGTGAAGTCTGTACGAAGAGGGAAGGATAGTCAGCCTCCGACATGATCAGAGGAGAGGGGGCGGACGGAAGGCCTCCTTGCAGGGCAATGGCAAATTGCCTCTCTCTGTTCACCCCTACTGCATCTGTGAGAGAGGTATGCAGTGCCTGCCAAAGAAGCGTCCAAATGACAAAGTAGTTCCACCTGTGCATCCCCCACTTTCCCCGCTTTGTGTGTCTTCTGCAGTCTGGTTCGGAGTAAGTAGTCAGAATAGATCGGTACTCTCCCCTACAGTTTGCGAACCTCCAAAAATGCGTCGTCTACATGTCAGGTACGGATGGGTTTGAAAGGACGCAATGCCGGACTGAATCTGAACTGCTGCTGGAGAATCTGTCAAGCTTCGGTCCAGGAAGAGGAAGGAGGGTCAAAGAGGAGGCGATCAAGGAACGTCTTTTCGACCGACCAAGTTTGTTATAATTATATTGCTGCATGGTTTTCACTCAGATCGAATACACGCAGATCGGCTTAACGTGTATCGGTAGGCAAGGCTCGCGCCTGCATGCAGGGCCCGTTCAAGTGCCCATGCACGCATCTTGGGGCCCACCACGAACTCAAATTGTGCATTTGTGCCCCGGCCGACCATGACCAAAAGGGCATATGCTGCTACTGACATACAGACGTCGTGTTTCATCTCGCCAAGAAGCTTTCCGGCAACCAGAAGAGAACTCTGATCACATTTCCTGGAGTGATCTTGGGTCAGAGACGCGAAGCTACAGCTTGCCAAGTCTGAGTGTCCTCCATTGCTCACTTCTTGGCTCATTCGGGCATGCAGCTGCTGTTTACACGGCGAGAGTTGCAGAGACGGGAAAAGGCATCCAGACGTTCATATGATCTGCTGATGAAGGTGTATTGTTGACCGATATAGTGACATCGTCGCATTTTCCCATCCAACTTTTGCTGGTGTGATTGCCCTGTCTCTTTGTCGACCAGAAGGCACCAGAAAGACAGAAAGAAAGATGTTCGGAAGGCCGACACAAAGCAATCTTTCTCCTCTGGAGGTCCAAGGAACGACAGGTCCCTCTGCCGAGGAGGCGCTCCTAGAGGAGCAGGAAGACGACACTCCAGACTCCTTGAGGTCCTCGTTTATCTGTCCGCCTCCTGAAGAGTCAGTGAGCTCAGCAATGTCTCGAGGAGCACCAGTAATTCTGCCTCTTCTCTCTCGTCATCTGTGTGTCAAACAACAGAGCAGAAGTACTTTTGCATCTTTGCTCTCTCTCCTTTGCTCTATTCCGATCGTGCAGCTGTTCAAGGCGCCTCGGCTTCTGGCAGGCGGTGCGTGCCCTGATTGCAAACATTGGTGAGTGGTCACAGACCGATCGGGCCTCTGTATGGGTCGGGACAGTGGGCTCTCGTCGAAGAGGGTTTATTGTGATCAAGAGTGCCCCCTTTTCGCCATTCACTTAGCTGCCTTCCTCTTTCTTCTCTCTATCTGTCTCTCTCTTTTTGTCCCCCAACGAGAAAGCCGACACCACTTCTTATGCTCTTTCCTTCCTTCCTGTCTGTCTCTGCCTGGTCTGTGTGCAGTTGGAGGGACTGTCCTTTCGTTCCCTTTCGTCTTTCGGAGCTGTGGAGGAATCCTGGCGCCCATTTTGGTCTTCTCGTTTGCTCTGATGATGATCTTCTCTCTGATGCTCGTCACAGCGTGCTCGAGAAAGACAGGGAAAATCGAGTACTACGAAATTGCAAGACATCTGTACGGGACATCACTTGAAATGATCGTTGCCATTCTGGTGCTCATTGCTGTTTTCTTGAACACGGTGGCTGTGATCATTCTTTCCGGTGATGTCGCCACGCCGCTGTTGAAAGTCTGGGCGGGTGTGGAGATGACATCCTGGAAATTGGCCCTAGTCAAGGGGGCGGTGGTGGCCACAGTGTCGCCTTTGTGCTTCCTCAGTAGTCTGCATGCACTCAGGTGAGTCAGGTGATGACTGGATTGCCTTTTCAGTGGAACGACGACAGCCTTTTGAGATCTCAACTCAGCGTTCAGTGAGGGAGGCATGGAGAAAGCATGCATCTCTCCTCTTCATTCATGCTGATTGACTTATGTGCCTGCGATTTCTTTAAATTAAATGAGAGGCAAGCAGGTAGGACGAGAGTTTTTGAAAGAAAAGAAACATAACGCAGAATATGAACGTCTGGCGGTCGGCAGGTGTGGTTTTCTGCTTTGCGGCTCTTCTCTGTTTCCTCTCTGTCTGGCTTTTGCTCTTCTCCGAGAAAGGATTGCTCTCTGTTTTCCTCTGGAGAATCAGTCCGCCTCGAAATTGCCGGAGGTATCCTTGCTGACTTGCACGCAGGAATTCGTCTTTTTTCATGTTTATCGTGTGAAAGAAAGATGAACCTCTTTGACATTCTGATGCGTTGGATTGATGCATCGGGAGGGAAGGATCGTTGAGTTTCTCGTTTCGTGTCTCTCTTTGCAGGCACATGAACTTGGTGGCAAACGCTGTCGCCTTCCTGCTTATCCTCGTCGTTGTTATCAGGTTTGTTTGTGCGTTGTTTGTTTTTTTGTGAATCAATCCGTGCGTGCAACAGCAGATGTTCGAACATCCAGGAAGGCAGAGAGAGAGATACAAAGAGCCAGGGAGGAAGAAGATCAAAGAGAGACAGGTGACATGCGGACAAGCACTCGGGCAGACAAAGAGCCAGGTAGGCACATATTCAGAAAAGCAGAAGGATACGCAGATGGGCGGACAAAAATTCATGCTAACAGAGAGACAGAAGTTCACAGACAGATTGACGGGTCCGGAGAGCAGCAGGCAGACAATAAGAAAGAACCAGGCAGACAATAGGATAGTCGGGCATGGAGACACGCACACAAAAATGAGGTCTCCGTCTCCCTTCTCTCCCTTCTCTCTCTCTCTCTCTCTCTCTCTCTCTCCCCGTGTCCGTCCGTCCTTCCTTCTGAGTGTGTGGTCCACCTAAACTATTTCAGTCGACTCATTGAAAGAAAGGTGCATCATCATTGCATGGTGTCGATGCTGTGTGAATGCATGGATTGGATTCACAACCCTGCATGAGTGGATGGAAGAATTAATAAAAGAAAAGGAGATGCACCGGCAATGTCCGTCCATCAATTTCATATTTTTCCTCCCATGGCCTTTTCTTGCTTGGAGAAACTGAAATGACATGCTTATCGTTTGCTCTCTCTGAGACGGTGTGGAAGGAGATGCGAAAACTTGACGCTTCATTCATTCATACTAGTTTCCATACTCCCTTTCTCATCTTCCCCCCCCCCTGTGTGTGTGTGTGTGTGTGTGTGTGTGTGTGCAGATCTGTTCAAACTTTCGGCAAATACCACGAGGTGGCTGTGGTCTCTTCCACTGGGCAGATCACCTCCATGCAAGCCTGCTCATCCTCCCTGAGGGTCACACCCAGCAATGCACTGGTCAGTCAGCCAGGTGCATGGTCTGTGAGGCAGGCAGATAGGAAGTCACTTAGTGAAGGAGAAAAGAGAATGGAGAAGAAACGAGGCATCAGGAGAACAGAAGAAAAAAGCGAGAATTGGAGCAACGCCTCAACTTTCGTGTCCCCCCATTTCTTTCTGAAAGCTAAAAAAAACTTCACAGGGTGCGTCTCAGTGGATTTGCATTAAGTTGCGTCTTGTGGCAGAACACGTGGACTGTATCACCTCTCGTCAGTACCGCAGGCAAAAATGTTTTGCCCATACCTTTCCATTCCTCGCTCGCATGGATGCCGTGGGCTCATTATTCTCCCCGAAAGCCAATGAATGTCAGCCCCGTTTGTGCTTCTCTGTTGCTTGCACGACTATCATGAATTGCTAGACCCGAGAGGCAGTGTGTGCCTATGGTGTGCACCATTCCCTTCCCTTGCCTTCCTTTCGTTTCCCTTCCCTGCCCGTCTCGTTGCTTCCTTGACTGCAGGATCTGATCACCTCAGCGCCCCTGATGGTCTCCGGATTCATCTGCCACGCCAACGTCCTGAGAGTCCACGCAGAGTTCAGACGTCAGTCAGGCAGTCAGACAGGGGGGGGGGGTCGAGGAGGGAGGGAGGAGGGAGTCGTTTCGTGCAATGAATCATGCAGGCAGCAGGCGTGTTTGTGCACAAAGTGCCACATGGAGGGCCTGACTGAGCGGAAGAATGATTGGGTGGGTTGATCGCTGAGTGGGTGGATGAGAGATGGGCATGCTTGACGAGAGATTGTTACCCCTTTCCCATTTTTCTCTGGCTGGTCGTCGAGCCGCTCCCGTGTTTCAATTTTCTCATCCTTTCTTCTTCCTACTCCATTTACGGCGCACGCGTGTTTGTTTGTGTCACATGCAGGGCCAACAAAAGTTCGATTCTACGGCGTACTCTGGACGGCCATTCTGTATGCTGCCTTGATGTACTGCCTCGTCGGGGCTTTTGGGTCATTCAATTTTTTGTTTTTGTTTTGGGGTGGGGTGGGGCTTCTTGTGTGTGCTGTTCTTGTGCATGTTTTTTCTTAGAATTTCATCAGTGAAGAGGAGCGACTCTGTCCTTTTTAGAGGCTTCCTTGTGTCTTTCTTTGGCGTTCTTTCTTCTGTCAGAGAGAGCATTCTTTCCCGTCTCTTCAACAAAAGTGTAGTGAGGGAGAGAAGCATTTAAAGGAAGTCCTCTTTTTGTGAGTTCAGCACGCAGGCTTTTGGAGCAGAAAGTATCCGCGTGGTGAAGGAACAGAAGGCAAAATAGAAAGAAGCATCACTTATTGAGTCTCCGAAAGGACCGGGCAGAATACTCTAATTAAGGGTGCACCAGAAATATACATGCGTGGCCCGCCACATAATTTCAATCTCTTTCCACCGTCCACTTCCCCTGTCCCTTCCTTCAGATACGTCTACGCGAGCTGCATGACGTGCGGCAACATTCTCCTTAACTTTCCCCCAGAGGGTCTGTCTGTCTGTCTTTCTCTCTGTTCGATTTGACAATGATTCAAGAGAAGGACGGGAAGAAAAGAAAAGAACATATGGTTCCTCTTCTCTCACGATTCAGATCTGTGTTGTCGTCAAGAAAAGACAAAAATCAACGCACTCTCTGGAAACACATCCCCGAAAAGGCTCTCGCAAGTCATGCACCACTCTCGACAATTTGCACAGAGAAAGTCCGTTACCGGCCTGCGAGCCACGGTTCTCGTGAGTTGTTGGTTTCTTTCTCTCTCTGCGTCTCCGCGTCTCTCTCTCTCTCTCTGTCTGTCTCTCTCTCGCATACGCATATCCACACTCGCAGTCACCCCTGCGATCGGGACTCGGTTCGTGATGATCTTGTCCTCAGCGTCCGTGTGGGCGTGTATGCGTCTGCCTGTGTACATGCCGGTCTGCGTGTTTGCTTGCGTATGATGTCTTGACTTCATCTGCCCCCTTAATTAATTGTGTCTGCTTACCCACCTGCATGATGTCTGTCTGTCTCATCGATCTCCGCATGCACGCCTGCACGCAGATGTGCTCGCACAGGTCCTGAGGGTGTTGATGGGTCTGATCGTGCTGGGCAACATTCCGATGCAGGTGGGTAGGTCAGGGCAGGCAGGCAGAGAGACAGAAAGAGACCAGCACCCTGGGCAGAGATAAGACATGCAGACAGGCTGATGGGGAGAGGGACGGAGGAAAAGAAAGCGAGACAGACGGACAGAGAGACTGACGCAGAGTGGGGGGGTGGAATGGAGGAGACAGAAAGACTGACAGCTGCCAGAGAAGCAGGGGCTAGGCAGGCATGTGCATTTCTGTGTTTTAGTTGCTTGAACAGCTGTTTCAGTGAGAACGAACCTCAACCGACCTGCTCGGTCAGTAAGTGATGGCAGATGTCTTTTCTCGTCTTTACCTCTCCTTCTATTTCATCAGTCTGAGGCATTCCCACTAATGCTTTATTCGCTTCCGTGTTCTTCTCTGTTTGTTTCCTTCCCCCCTTTCTTCTGGTTGATTGCAGGTGCTGCCGGGTCGGAAGGCCTTTTTCTTTCTCGCGAAGAACACCCGTTTCCTCCGCCAGTCGATTGTCTTCCGAGAACCCTTCAGAGGCTGTCCCCATCCAGTCACCGTCTCAGGCCAAGCTCTCAACTCAGAGAATCAGGAACAGACAGCAGAGACCCTGGAGGCGACATCCTATCAGCCCCCTCGGCTGGTTGGGGCCGAGGAGTCGGTTTTCCCCCCTCCCACAGATGTCAAGAGGCAGCAGACTTTCCCCCCTCCCACAGATGTCAACAGGCAGCAGACTGCCCCTGCAGACCATCAGCACACTTTGGAAGAATCTCAGACGAAGGAATCTCTCCGTCCCACCACGCCGCCGTCGATGAGTGAAAGACCGTCGTCGGCACCCATGCGTCAAATCCCCCCTCCGACTTTACTTCCAGCACAAGCACCAAGCATACAGAACAGATCTTTAGATCGGAATGGCGTTCGAGGAATACGATCGCCTCCAACTGAGAAGAGGCCGATGCCTTCCTTAGAGGGAGTCGGAGGTTCTGCAGGCCAACTGCAGTCCAAAAGCAGGGCCCCCCTTCTTGGTTTTTGTCCAGGGCGTCTGGCCGACAGTTTTGCGGCCTCTCTAGTTGCCCCTTATGAAGATGAGTCATCCTTTCCTGGGGCCTCTTTTTTGGCTCACAAGACAACGAAGATTTGCGCCAAGTGCCGAAAGGCCACCTGTCGGAATGCCGTTGTCGTTCCTGCTGTGGAGGTCGTTGAGGGCGAACCGAGAACGTTGGTCTCTGATCTCGAGAACCAACTGAAGTCAGACGTGATCAGAAAACTTTCTGCACCCCACGTACCGTCTGCAGAGTTTGCGCTTCCGTCTCCCCCCTCAGTTGAGGAGTATGAGCCTCGGCCGAGTGTGCCCCTGGACCCTCAAGTCATGGGCCCACCACGCCTCAAGTCTGTCTCTGTGCCAGGGCCCGCGGCCGTAGTGCAAGCGAGGACACGAAGTGAGTCACGGGGAGTGCCGATGGCCCTCCGTTTGCGTTCTCCTGTGCGTCAAAGGGGGGGGGAGGGAGAGGGGGGGGAGGGAGGAACCGAGAGGACAGCGTCGACCGAGGCGGCAAGATTTGAGGGGGGCCAACCCACGGGTAGAGGAGGTGTGGGGGGGGTGACAGAGGAGGAGGAGATAGAGGTGGACACCGAGGTTGCGATTGATCCCTCAGTTATGGCTGCACGCTGGGCGTTTGGGGTCTTTACGCTCATGTTTGTTGGCGCGGCACTTGCAGCGGTCAGTTCAGATGAGTTGAGATGAGATTGCTTGATGCCTGCATGTCGGTGCAGCAGGCAGTTTGTCTTGTTTGTCTCGCCTTCTCTCTGCGTGTCCGCTCCAAGCGTTCTATCCTCACGTATGGGGAGTGGGTATTTTTTTTCCTTCACCTTGCGTATGTGGATTCTCCCGCCAGCTCGATTGAAACGTGTCTCGATGCAGTCTCCCCCCCTCTGACCTGACCAACGAAGGGTAGTGAAGAAAAATCAGGCTGTCTGGGATGCCATGAACCTTCACGCCATTCTTCAGAAGAGGAACATATTGCTTTCTCTGTTGCTACTTGGTTGGTGCCTTTGCTTTGCTTGTCTGCAGGCCATTTTCCTCCAAAACATCGTGACTGTCTACTCCTTCGGGGGCGCCTTCGTGTCCGTCTCCCTTGCCTTCATCCTTCCCGCAGTCATGTACCTCAAAATCGCCCAGCACGAGCCGCTCTCACTCAGACATCCGTTCAAGGTCCTCTCCTACTTCTTTCTTGTCATCGCTGTGCCTCTGGCGCTTTTGGGCGTTCTGCGTGCGTCAGTGAACTTTGATGCTCCCTCCTGTCCCTCGGCAGGCTGAAGAAAAATGCCCCTTGACTTTGACGGGGAGAAAGAAAGGAAGAAAGTAAAAAAGAAAGAAAGAAAGAAAGAAAGAAGAACAGAATAAAGAAAGGATGGGACAGGGCAGTGGGAGATCGAATTCGGATCTTTGTGTGTTGGTTGTCAGCATTTTTGAATGAGAAAGCCGCGATCGGGTGAAACTTTGATAGAGCAGTACAGTAAAGTTTTTGTCTGTTTTGTGAAATCACTGTTGTATGTGTCGTTCAACTTTGCGGCATTTTGGATGCGCGACGGGAAACGCAAATTCCGACAACTAAACTCACCACCTTCCGGGAAAAACTGGAATGTAGACATGACTTTTGTTTTGCTTTCGGCAGTCTTATGAGGCATGGTCGGTATGTGGAGGATGAACGTGTTGTATCGATAGTAGTAAGCCTTTTTTTGGTGCACTCTTTTTCTCTCCTCTTCGTTGACTCATTTTTCTCTCGCTCTTTCTTTTTTTCCTTTCCTCCTTTATTTGTTTCTACTGACTTGTCTGATCTTTCTTTCTTTTGACTTTGTCTGCTCTCTCTTTCTTTGTCTCTCTGTCTTTCTTTCCCATCCTTTGTTCCTTCGTGCTTTCTTTCTTTCTTCCTTTGTTTCTTCCTGTCTCTCATACCATGCGGCAAGCCGGTCGGCACGGGAATTCAAATGAGCGCGTTGCTCTTACGTTTTTTTGTCCTTTATCCGTATCTTGTGTGGTGCGGGGAGTCGGTGGGCGCGCGCCCGATTCTCTCGAGCCATGGTATGTTTCTTGCCTCTTGCAAGATGTGCCTTTTCTGCTGCAGTGCGTGCCGCTGCATCCATCTGTGTGAATCCGTACCTTGATTTGTACAGTAGCGGTGCACGGATCCTTCCTCGAATGGGGTGACGGCAAAGCTGCCATCAAAGTTTGACAGTCTTCTCTTGCGCTTGCTGTCGAGGCTTGCATGTGGCAGCAATTACACAAATTCGTCAGTATAGTTCAATGACGGACTCGTTTTTGCATGTGGGCCTAGATACGGGCGGTCCATTTATTGTCTGTTGTGTTAACAATGAGTCCTGTGTGAATGATTCCTGCAGAGGCGCGTCTTAGTTGCGCAAGCGGTTCTCCTTATTCTAGTGCCGGTCGATCGAATCGATCGGGCCCTCCACGTACTGTTTCAACTTTCAATGTTTTGTCCCCATCTAGCTAGGTCCCCGGACATGCGGATTCAAGTTCAAGTTCTTAAACGAATCAACTCATTCTTTTCTGCGCTAGTTTCTGCGGCGTGTCTACCATCTATGAGTCGGCTCACTATGTCAAAACAGTGAAAATAGTAAAAATAGTAACTATTTTTACTATTTGCTGTACGCTTAATAGTAAAATAGTTTATAATAGTTCATTATTTTCACTATTTTGATAGTAAAATAGCATAGAAAATATTATACAAATGGTTTTAAACGCGTTTGATTGATTGATTGATTGATTGATATGTTCCACCCTAGGGCCTTCCCGCTATGTCTATCTGTCGCCAGAGCTAGCGGTTTGAAATAAGTAGATCGAACAACGTTAGACGGTTTTTATCACATAATTACCCCCCCAAAAAAATATTGCCCCATTTTAGGAAATTGGAGTGAAATGGGAGCTTCCCTTTTTTATACCCCAATTTAATAAGGCTTTTTTTTTTTGCTGTGACATGCTAGGTGATATGCCTAGCGTTCGTCGCGTCCGCTTGACCGCGGACACGAAAACGTTTTGTAAGTGCTCCTCGTTTCGCTTTCCAGGTATATTTCTGGGTATTTCCGGCCCAATAAATTCCGGGTCCCTGATATTTTGTTAGATCAAACGAGCAGCGTCACTAGTACGAGCTCACCTCTTGACACTGCAAATCAACACCTGGCAGTGGACTCTGACGACTCAGAGCTGCAGAGAAACTCGAAACATTAAGCCTACAAATAGCTTTTTTAAAATATATATAGATATAGATATAGATATATATATGTTTCTCCCCTAATATCCATATCCGACTCTAGCTTGCACATTGAACGCCGCATTCTTGTACATAAATATTATGATAAAATAGAGATGTTCTCTAATTAAGGCAATCTCTATGAATTCACATCGGTTTGTCCTTGGGTTTGTCCTTTCAAGACTCTTTTTGAATCGTTGAAGTCTTGATTTCTGAAGAAAGAGAAGCACCTCACCAAACCAGCAAATCTGTATGTCGACCATGCTCTTCCCTAAGCAACCTGCATGAATGCACTCATGCATGGATCTTCGACAACCAGAACTCTCTACCTCTCTCTCCCCACCCTCGCTCTCTTTGTCCTCCGTCCATTCGTCCTTCCAAGATGTATCCGAGTCAAAACACAGGAAAGAAGATTCAGCACACGCACAAAGTCTTCGATCAACATACACACGGAAAAAATCAACGGACACAGGCAGACAGGCAGACAGACAGACAGACAGACAGACAGACAAGACAATCGTTCTTGATTTTTCCTGCTTCTCTTCAAGGACACAGACAGACAGACGAATGCCACAAACAACGGGGGGAGGGCAACGATTTTTAGTGAAACGAAAGACAGACATAGAGACACATGCAGGCTGCACTTTGCGCTGCACGAGCGTGGAGTGAGTTGGGTCGACCCACGCACGAATGAGGTACAGGTTCGTGCGTAGGAGTTTGCTTCACAGATGAAGTGCATGGAGGGGGGCGAAGAAAGCGAGACCGAGAAGACGAAGCAAAGAAGAAAGAGAGCATGGAAGAAACCAAACAAAGAAGGAAAAAACAGAACGGATGGAGGAAGGAAACATCTCACGCCACGAACCTTTTCATGATTTTGAAACGGCACAAACGTACATACAGAAATGCACGGATTGCACTATCGTGAACAGAACAAAAAACATACTAAACAGACACGAACCAAAGAAGGCACAAAGAAAAAAGTCGTCCACCAATCAAGCAAAGAAGCAGCATGGAACGAAAGAAAGCAAAAAAAATCTTTCCTTCCTTTCATGCTCTTCCTCTCCCGCCCCGCCCCCCCTTGCACGAAAAGTCCACGCCAACATTCATGCTCCTTTCCTTGGCCCCTTGTCGTCTCCACTGGTCTCACGACCCTTCACACTTGGTCTATCTATCCACCAAAGCCTCTTTTCTTTTCCGTATCGTACAAAAGAACCAACCCATCCGTCCACTTCAGGAGCATGTGGCAAGAAAAGAATGGAGAATTCAGGCAGACCCCGGCCCTCTACTCTCTGTTCTCCTTTTCCCTTTCTAAACCCTCCACAAACTGTTGTTTCGCTTTTCTCCTCTGTGGCGACCTTCCTCTACTGCGTGCTTCCCCTGAGTGCCTGCTCTTCACTCAGCTCATCGGCACTCTCTCTCTTCTCCTCGTTCACACAATGCAAATAAGAAGGGAGGGAGGATTTCTGTCCTCTCCTCATTACTTCGTCGTCTTCTTCCACCTCCAACTTCCTTTTGCCAATCTGGCGCTTCTGTCCGAACCTTCCTGCTGACACATTTTGTGAACAAGAAAGAAGATGTCGGATGAGGAGAGCAGAGAGGGAGTGCTCTATGCGGTCTTGATGAAGAGAAGAAAATGAAGTCGTTGTTTTTCAAGGCAACAACAGGATTGGGTACTTCCTTTCCCGTCCCCGTGGTTTTTGTTCTGACGCATGCAGGGAGACATTTGCTGCCGCCTTTTTGGCACCGCAGCTTCCTTTTCAAGCCTTTCTTTCGCGCTTTTCGTTTTTATCCCCGTGTTCTCCCTCCCCTTTCCTTTCACCTGTTCGGACAAGAATTTGGTCCACAACGAAAGACACACACACCGGCGACCGACAAGCCCTTTTCTTCCTTCCTTCCTTCCTGCCTGCCTCTCCGTTTGTCTCTAGACTTGACTTCGAAACGATTGTCTGCCTTTTCTCTAACTCACTTTCTGACTCTACAACCTTGGCGCTGAGAGGGAAGTCTGTCTCTATGATACACTCCAATACAGTTCCATGCTCCTCTCTCCCCGTATCTCTTTGTGCTTCGCCAACACACAAGTCGCCCTTAATGTCCTATCTATGAACTTTGAAACAGACAAACAGAGCCTAGTCCGCTTTCTCTCTACATTCCTCGTCCTTCTTCCTTTTCTTCTCTGGACTGTCAATCATGCAAAGGAAGCGTTTCTTCCGTTTTGGTACTATTCTCCCTACTCTCGACCCCGGTCACACTCCTCTCCTCCTCTACTATAAGTGAGACAGACCTTCCAGGGCTCCCTTCAAATGCATTTCTGTGTTGCCTGCTACTCAAGCTATTCAGGCTCTCCTCCCTTCGGTCGCGACATCACCACTGGTCTTTCTTTTTCCTTTCTTCTTTCAATTACGCGGTATGAGATAATGTTCCTATGATACAAACAGAAACAGAAACACACAGGATGTGCACGAAGGGCGCACGGGTGACCTAAGAGCCTGACCCCGTCGGTCCGAAAGGAAAAACGAAGGGGGAGTTAGGCTGAGAACAGAAGAAAAAAAACAAAGAGAAAAAGCGCCCAGCCAGCTGTCTATCGTCATATCTCTGCAAGCCTTCATTCAGACAGGAGACCTCCTTCCTTCTCTGCATCTCCTGGCAGAAAGAGGTTGCCATCGATCCATCCATCCATCCGCACTTTTTCATCTGTATCTGTCTAACTGCTTCTCTGTTTCTCTCAGTGGACTCATTGAAGGACCTTATTTCATCCCGTCTCCGAGTGCATCTTCTTTGACGCTTCAAGGAGCGAGACAGACAGGCAGATAGGAAGCAAGGAAGGAACAATCACATGCAAGGACGCACGCACGCACCACGCACAAATGCAAGGTTTCGCAAAAAGGAAGGAAAAGAACAATTCAGGAAAAAGTCCCACCCCAATTCTTAGCTACAAGACTTCCGTGCCTTCATCAAGCCCTCGCTCCCTGCCTCAGACCGTTGTTCGGTTCTGCTTCTCTCTCTCCCCCCCCCCGCACCTCTCGTGCCACACGACCGAAGAGTTCTGCACGATGTGGGAAGCAGAAGCACATGCGGGGAAGAGCACGACAGTTAAGAAACGAAAGAGCATACATCAAGCCAACAAACACGCGCCTCTCCCCCTCTCCATCTCGAATTCTTCGAGTCCAGTCAAAGACACAGGAGGGAAGGATCATTCAATCAGAACCACAGGAGGAGTCAGCAGGTGCACCGTCTGCCAGGCCTCCAGCGACATGCCCTGCAAAGACATCAGTTTGAAAAGGAAGAGCGAGGACATGAGAGAATCGGGCATCAGCAGAGAAGGGTTCCGGGGGAAAACACGACAGTTTCTCTCTCTCTCTCCCTCCCTCCCCTTCCCCCCCCCTCTCTCTCTGTCTCTGTGCGTGCGTGCGTGCGTGTGTATGTGTGAGTGAGTGTGTGAGAGAAGAAAGGCAGAGAGAGAGTATCTGGGAGGGAACGTTCGGACAGAGGAAACAAAGGGAAACAAACGGCCACGTAGGCATTAATAGAGAAGTCAACTCAGAACCACAGGTAGAAGAAAAGGAATGTTCAGGACGTCAGGAGGACGCGTAGAAAAAAAAAAGAAAGAGTCGGAAAGAGACCAGAGGAGCACTCCGGAGAAGAAGAGGATCACAGAAAGAGATTCACCATAACAGATCGGCTGTAAAGGAAGAAAGTTGCTGAAAGAAAGTTGCTGAATGTATCTGAGCGAAGAAGCAAAAGACCCTCATCCCAAGCACCTTATGCATGCACCCATGCACCCTTCTCGTCAACGCTGATCCAAAAACGAATGACGAGACTAAGGCAGACACATCGAATGCTGCAAACAGAACATAAACGCAAACGAAAAAAACGCGCGCACACACAGACCTACGAATACAAGTACAGGCTCACCTCCACCTCTCTGATGCGAAGTTGGACGACCAGATCGCGAGAGGAGGGCATTTTGGGCATCGGCCCGGTGGGTCCCCTTCTGGCTTCCCTTTCTCTCTCTCTCTGTTGACGTGCAATGTCCCCAACGTTCTCTTTTCTGACCCACAGGACAGCCTCTTCCCTTGCCTCCACACAAAAATCATCTCTTCTGCTCTCATCCAGATCCCCATCCTCGTCCTCCCTGAAGGCATCCTCCGTCTCTCCGTCTCCCGTCTCCTCACCGAACCACTCCTCTGTCAAGCGGGCCCATGCGCCTCCGACGGATTTTGACACCTGCAGAAAATAAGAAGAGAAATAGAGAAGGAAGAGGGATGACAGACACATCGCAGACGATAACAGGTGCATTCTTTTCAAAGAAAGAAAAGGGGATGAAGGAATAAGTTGTGTCCAGATTGAACATCAAGCAGCGTAATGAACGATCAACGATTGCTCTTGTGTGTGAAGGCTGCAAACAAAGAAATCCTGTCGAAGCTGGTTTTACCCTATATCTCACTCGATTTCCCTCCGCTTGTATTCCCATTCCTTACTCCCTGTCTGCCTACAAACCTTTTCTGAGCACGCGGCAGCCTGCGGACTCCTCCAGACTCCTCTGGCGTGGTCGTATAGGCCCATCAAGCAGTCCTTCGTCAAAGTATCCACAAGCTTCGACCAGGCCTGCCTCCATCTCGCCTCACCCTGTCCTTCTTTGCCAAAACCTCTGCGGCCGCCTCTCTTCCAATCACCCTTTCTCTCTTTCTTCTCTTGTGCTCGCCCCTTCTCTCGCTTCTCTTTGTGTTCCCCTTGCCTCTGTTTCTCACTGCTTTTCCTTGTGCCCATTCCTTGGTCACTTCCGTGTTTTCCAGAAGAAGAGGAAGACGAAGAAGCTGCACAGCACTGGAGGCCCTGACGCTGAGAGACCTCCAGAGCACCCTGATCGGCCAGGCCGAAGGTGAGCTCTCTGTCCGTCACGGGTCCGTTCGTGCCCCATGCAGCCTGGAGGGGGGAAAACAGGACTCTGATGTCCTTCGACGCGGAGGATGAGGATGAGGGCCTCAGGGGGAGACGGCAAAAAGTCAGACGGCCAATGCGGACATCGACCACCGCGCTCGACACTTCTCTTCCTCTGCAAAGCGACAGGGATGCAAAGGAACGTGAAGGAAAATGCTATTAATATTGCGTGTGCGTGGCTACTACTTCGAGACTGTGTGGGTCCGTGAGGGCCTGTGTATGCGTCTGGGTGTTGTTCAACACAGTGCAAGCCAACTCCGTGCACTTTCACCGATTCCCGACCAAAAGAAAAACTTACATCAATTTTCGAATCCTTCGCGCACGCACCCTTGCTCTCTCCCTCCCTCCCCCATGCATCCACGCATGTTTGTGTACACGCGCATGCAACAACACATGCACGAAGCTGTATCGACCCAGGTGGCTACTTTCACACGCAGCTACGCTGCAAAATTTATGCAAGGCGAAAGATAATCGGCAGATTCCGGTTGAACGTACAAAAGAGAAGAGACCCCCTTCTCGCCTGTCTTGTTTGCCCTCTGACCGACCGAAGACCGATGGAGAGTTCCAGCACTTCACTGTTTGTTCTTGTTCCCCTCCTCTCCTTCGGCACTTCACTGATTGTTCCCTTGCGTTGAACGGACATTTCGAGATCCCTCAGGGGCCCGGCGTTGCTCTTCGTGGAGACCACAAAGGGAGATGAGGCCGTCTGACGCAAACGCCTCTCGAAGTCAGGCACCTTCCATGCCAACCCTCCGGCAGAACGGAACAGAGAGGACTGAGAGGCTGCCTGCTGAACACACACACACACACACAAAAGAAGGGTAGGTGCGTGGGAGGGGAGAGGATTCTGTGTGTGATCTTGCGTGCTCGGATTCCCGGCCTCCAACGGTACATCTTGAGATTCCCTCTTGGCCGCCTTTTCCCCTGCCGATCCAAATTTGGCATTTTGCGCCAACGGAGATCTGAAAGAAGAAAAAAGAAACTCTTGACTTACAACATCAGGGAGTCAAACCACAACACGCTTTCTTCTGCTCAAAGTCCGTCAACCCTCTTGTCCATCAGACGCAGCAGACAAAATATCACCTCTCCGTTCGAATTCAGTAGAGGAAGAAAAAGAGCAAGCACAAGCAAAACGAAGGGCAGCCAAAGGAAAAAGAAGACCGAAGACAAGACACAAACTTGATCCTATCTCTTCTCTGACCTCTTTTTCACGCCTCGCTCGTTCCTCCTCCCAATGTTTTTTCTCCTCTCTCCACAAACTCTCCTCTCGTTGCCATCGCTTGCTCTCCTCTTTCAGCTTCATTCTCTCCTTCGCAACTCCCGCCCTCTCGGAGTCAACCTCCTTCTTCTCCTTTGACAAGGCCGCACGTTCAGACGCAACGGACTTCTCCCACTGCGCCCGCTCAGTTGCAAGAGAAGCTTCCTTCTCCTGCAATTTTCGTTCTCTTTCGGCCTTTTCATTCTTCAACTCTGGCCACATCAACTTGATTTCGCCCGTTCGAGAGTTGATCTCGATCGGATTATCCTCAGCATCGAGCCCATAGTACAGCCACGGAGAGACTTCGCTGCGCTTACCGTCTCTCACAGTGGCGGTGGGCTGAGGAGACGGGGTGGGATCCTCGGATGGCATAGCAGAAGGGGGGGTCTGTGTGTCTCCGGCTGGCTGAGCGGGTCGACCATTGCACCCACAAAGCGGTCCACCCCCCGCCTGTGAATGTGCGGAACAGTTCAGAAAGGGACCCCGGCTGCCCCTATGGTCCCCTGCCGGGGTCTTGGGCCTCTGGTCCCTCGTTGCGGGAGGGGCCTGCCTCGCCCCGCTGTGCTTCACTACCTGCAGCAACCGCAAACAAAATTGAGAAAAGGAAGGAGGGAAAACACAAGTTTGCTCGCAAGAATGAAGAAGCAGATCCATTTTGACACAAAAGTTCGAAAAGACACAACAACCACTCGAAGATGAAGTGTGAGTCTCAAACCGAAAGACACAGTGGGAAAGAAAGGAAGAGACACAGGACGGACAAGAGAACGCTGCAGCCTCTTTCAGCTGTCGTGTTCCACCGCCTGATTTGCGGGGTCCTTCGACCGCCGTCTAGACACAGACAGACCGATAGACATTCGGATTGAAAGCCTGATAGAGACAGGTAAAGAAGCAGAGACTGTGCCTTCTGTTCTTTTCCCGTTTTACCCACAGAGAGAGAGGGCGGGGGGTCTCCAAGAGAAACCGAGAGAGAGGGAGGTCGTATACGTAAGGGAAACAGACAGTCGATCTATGAGGGGGAGAGAGACAGAGGACATAACAGAAAAGCAGAATTGATATACGAGGAGAGGCACATCCCTGCTGTCCTCGGAAGGACTTACCGAGCGCAGGGAGACGCCTGCAGAGATGACGAGAACGAGGAAGGAGAGCTTGAAGTAGAAAGAGCCCAGACCCCCGATTTGGATGGGGAAAGACTGCAGAGACGGTTGGGCTCTCAGATGGCTGTTCACACCCAACAAGAAGACCTCTTTTTCTTCCTCTGCGTTCTCTTTCTCTTCTTCTTCTTCCTCCTCTTCTTCTTCTTCAGCCTCGTCTCCTTTCGGTTTCACCAACATGCCAGGAGCGGTCTCACTGGTCTTCTCCTTTGTTTCCTCCTCCTTCTTTGTCTCTGTGCTCTCGGGTACAATGACCATACTGGCACTCGGGCCTTCAGTCTCGTCAAGGTCGACTAGCACTGCCTCGTTCTCATTGCCGTCAGCGTCGGAGCGTTTGAGGTTCACACTGGCTTCAGACTGTAAGTCTTCCTCCTGCTCTTTCTGAGAACCAACACGGTCCAGAAGGACAAAGGAACTATCCTCCTGGTCGGTGGTCTCTTGAATCGCGTCAAGCCGAACGAAGCAAGAGGCCGTCTCTTTTCGTCTCTGGATATGATTCCAGAGGTCCTCGTCAGTCTCGATGGCGATGGTCTGCTGCTCTTCTTCGACTGCAGCGCCGAGAAAGAGAGGGACACAGGGAGAAACATTCGCAACGCAGAGAGGAGATAGTCCAAAAGTAGGGCACACAAAAGCTGGTCACATTCCATACAAGTAGACATACCTTGAAGTTTGATCTCTCCAGTCTTTCCGCCAGTTTTCTCACGGATGAACTCCTTCACTTCCTCAATGGTTTCGGGGAAACAGGGGAAGCGAACGATCCTGTCCCCAACCTTGACCTTGAAGGCCACGATTCCGGCATCCCCGCTTGACATGTTCTTTCTCTCCACAACTAAGCCAGGAGGACGAAAACACTGTGTGAAGAGAGAGACGCCACGAAAATTGAAATGCGCCCTGCAAGTAGAGGAGTGCCGATTGCAGACAACGTGGGGCTGTCACAAAGAACAAAGAATCACCCTTCCTCCGTACCAAGCTGTGTGGTTTGGCAAGCTGTTGATAGAAGCGGGGCTGGAAAAGGCCGAAGAGAACTTAGTCAGTATAACTCAACAGCATTCAGCAGCCCTTTTTCAACGCAAATCTGGCCCAATTTTGACACACTGATTTGAGGACATCAACATGCAGGACCCAAAAATCTTACTATACTATACTATACTATACTCGCGTCTGAGATGACTGCGTCGGAGTACCCACCACATGCAACAACGTCGGCGCGCAGCGCGCGCCCACTCTCGTGCACCCAAAAGACCCCGGCCACCTATACAAATTTCTGCACTCCGTGATATAGGAATTGACAGGACCCCGGATGGACCCCGGCCATGCATGGCCATGCAAATTCCGACAACACGATCGACTCACCATCGACTCACTTCAAAGGTGCAGTTAGGGCTCTGAGGCTCTCTCACTCTCTCAGCTCACTCGAGTACTCAGAGATCCTGTATGACATGGGTCACTTAAAGGGACGGTGCGTTCCAGTGTTCTCTGCAAAGAAGTTGGATCCTACGATATACATCCGTCTCCCCTAGCTTTCAGTCTGATTTCAGTTTCTCTCAGCAGACTCCCTCCAGGATCCTGAAGCCTTGACCGGTCTACCTGTCTCATCGCGATTTCTTTTCCTACTGCACGGTACTTCTGATTGCGGACGTTCCATCAGAAGTTACAGAATCCACACCTAAAGGAGGAAAGGAAAGAGACGTTCTTTTCCTGGCTGTTTTGTCGATCTAGAGATGGAACGACAGTCTCGCGGTCTCCTAAGGGGTCTCCTTTCTTCGGACCCTCTTTGCCTCAAAAAACAGCCCTCGTTCCAGAAAAATCCCGGCAGACCTTGGGAAACTTTGGTGATGAGTCACCGGCAGAGTTTACGAAGCTTGTGTTTGTCGCCGGCAGTGCGTGCGTCGTCGTCACCCAGGAGGATGGCAGCTCACCAAATGGCCTCCCGGGCCTCCGATTCTCGAGACATCAAACCGACTAGCTTCCGAGTTATGGGGTCGAAGGGTATGGTGTACTTCACTCCCAAAGCCGGTAGGTGCATGTATGTGGAACGAAATGTGAAACGGAAAGACGCATGTAGGGGCAGTGAGTGGCATGCAGGAGAAAGGGGACTCGGGGGACATGCACCTTGCATGGACTTGCGAAGGCACGTCAAAGAATATATTCTCTCCATCTATCTTCTTTGGGAGTCTCCATCCACCCTGAACTGCTGCAGGGTGGTCGTCACTCGCGTGTGCAGCCCTGCTTCAGCACGTCGCTCTGATAATTTGCTGATCAGCTTGGTACCTACCACATCCGATTCTCACCCTTTTTTCTTCGCCCCTGTCTTCGGCCGGAAGCATGTGTGTTGGTTTCTCATTCAAAGTCTCTTCAATGGCCGCCAGTCTGCCTTGTGTTCTTGTCTAGGACCCTTGTTTGACTCATTGGTGACCCGCCTGCATAGGAAAATGGGGATCGACTTCTTGAATCCCCCAGGCAGTGTCTGTCGATCCGTTTGAAAGATTGGTTGTTGCCTCATTGGTCGAGGGAGAGAAACGGAGACGGCAAGCGGCTCTTCGTGCTTCAACCACTGACGGTGCATGTGTTGATCATTTTGTTCCGTGCTGTCACATGCGTTTTCGGCTTTTGTCCCGACCGACCGAACTTCCCTTCTCGCACGTACATGCGTAAAGCATACTAGAGTACCGGGAGAAGAGACCAAGCCGCTACGTTGAAACGAACAAAAAACGACTGATGGCCTTGCTCGCAACTCTGAATTCTCTCTATATCTATCTATCTATCTATCTATCTATCTCTGTCTATCTATCTATCTATCTATCTTCTATCTATCTTCTATCTCTCCCTCCATCCATCCCTCTTTCTTAGCTCTCTTGCACGGACAGGGGATACATACATATACAAATAGTCAGGGAGAGAGAGAGAGACTCACACAAAAAACTCCTATGTGCGCATACAGCGAGATTCCGGTACGACGAGCAGAGGGACACTTGGGAGGCCGTCAGAGAGCCTGCAGGCGTTTTCGTGGAATTCTTTCGACGCTGCGGGTGCGTGGGTTGGTGGGTTGGCATGTTTTTGTTTGGATGATTCGGTATAGCTTTCCTTCAATTTAATTTTCAGTTGAAGAAATTCCTTTTCCCTCTCGGCTGGCGGTCGCTCATGCTTGCTTTTTTTATGGGACGAAGGAAGACCAGAGCTTGTTTCTACCAGGAAGGTACATAAGAAAGAAAGTGGACGGATGGAACAGACGGATACCCACCTTGAAATGCACGTCCATTTCCGGAGATGCAGGCATGATGACTGGACCTCCCGCTCTCTCTTTCTGTCTCTCTCCTGCTCATGAGAGAGCTCTGTGCGTGAGAGAGCTGGAGTGTCAATGCAGAAGTGAGGGAGTGAGAGAGTGAGGGAATGTGGGGACACTTTGCCATGTTTCTGCCAACGGTCGCGCTCCTGCGTTTCTGACTACTTTCTTCCCCGCGTTCAATCTTTCTTTCTTTCTTTGCCTCTGTGCAGAAATAGATTCGAAAGATTCTCTTCGTCTCCCTTCTTTCTTGGAGGACGGGATCTAGGGTGGGTCTGTCGGTGTGTGTGTGTGTTTTTGTGTGTGTGTGTGTGTGTTGTCTCTCTCTCTCTCTCTCTCTCTCTCTCTGTGTGTGTGTGTGTGTGTGTGTGTGTGTGTGTGGGTAGAGAGAGGGGACAGAGGAAGAGAGAATATTGTGAGTGTCTGTACTCTGGTTTAGGAGGTGAAAGCGGGCAAATCCGTGGAGGCAGGCAGACAGGCAGGCTGAAAAGGCACGAAATGTTTGTCCTGGCTTTTTGGTCTGCCTCCGTTCCTTTCGTCTCAGTTTGTGGTGCAGCAGAAGAGGAGGGGAGACTCATAAATTCTTCTCGGAGAGGCAGACTTGGGACAGTTTTTTTCCTGCCTCCATCATCTTTGTTACTTCGGGGGATCTCTTTTCTTTTTGGTTGACTGCCGTTCTTTTTTTTTTTTTACCTCTTTTCTTACTTATGATTTTTCACTCACACATATCTGCAATCCATTTTGAACGTCTGTGTCATTTCTTGTTTTCAAAGTTCTCTTTTTATGATTTTCGTCGTGTTTGTAGATCCGTTCTCGCGGCTACCGGAGACGAAAATCGTTCCGTCGATTTTCTCTCGAGGGACGAAAAACGGGTCCGTCTGTCTGTCTGTCTGTCTGTCTGTCTGTCTGTCCGTCCGTCTGTCTGTCTGTCCTTTGTCTTTGTTCTTTCTTCCTTTTGTCTGTTGTGTTCATGAAGAAAAAGAGGGAGAAGACGAAGAAACATATAGTCTGTCTGTCTGTCTGTCTGTCTGTCTGTCTGTCTTCTCTTCCCACGTTGTCTGAGCGACCGTGCCGATTTTCGGTGTCTGGACCTTTCTCTTTTTTTTTAAAAAAAAGAAGGGGAAAGAGTCATGTAGTTTGTCTGTTATTTTGTCTGCACCCTGACTTAGTTGCTCGCCTTTTCGTCCTCTTTTGGCATGTGCGGCAGGTCTCTCAGTCTGTTTGAAGTGGGTGTAAGGCTTGCTGTCTGCTTTTGCTTTTGCTTCTGGATTGAATCGACCGACTTCATTGCGGATTTCTTGGCTCGTGTGGGGTTTGTGTGTCGATTAGTGAGGTGTAAGCAAGTTGAAAAACGAACAATAAAGAAAAAGCCAAACAGTGGAGAGAGAGAGAGAGAGAGAGAGAGAGAGAGAGACGCAGGGAAACAACAAAAGTGCTTCAAACAAAATCCCTCTGCACATATCGATGGTCGTGTCCCCCGTTGGATTCTATCCCGTGTTACACGGCAGCTGCTTATCTGTTCCCATATCCTTTATGTCTTTTCTGTCGCGCCCATTCTCTCTCTCCCCCCTCTATTTGGATCCACCAGGATACGTGTACATGTATGCATGTGGGTCTTATATTCGTGTTCCCGTTTCACCGCGTCAATCCCGTTAACATGCCGACTGTTGTCCTCATTCCATAAGCAGAAATTTTCTGTCGGGTTCAACTCAGAGGATGCCATCAAACCTGTCTCTTTGCGTTTGGAGGTCCGTCACCCTGACTGTCTGTTTTCTTCTTCAAAGAACTTATGAACGATTTCTTTCGCGCATAATATTTCAGGGAGTTGCAAGGAGATGTGAGGAAATGCAAGCTGTCCGTTCCTCCTCCTCCTCCTGGGTTTGCACTTCTCATGTGAATTCCTTCCAGCCATGCAGGGGGGACTCTGGACTCGGGGGGCGTTTGAGAGAAGAGAAGAGAAGAAAGCAACATCAGGCCAACTGCATGCAGTGCACACGCACGCACACACACACACACACACACACACACACACACAGAGAGAGAGAGAGAGAGAGAGAGAGAGAGGCAGAATCCACATAATTGTTCTCCTAGAGCCGCGTGCGTGGACTGTTCGTTCGTTCGTTCTTGCACGTGTGTCTGTCATCTATCGATCGGTCTTTCTCACCAAATGAACTGCATTTCTCCTGTATTTGCCGGGTTGACGGATGCGTTGGGAGTAGAAGACTTGTGTCGCTTCTGCTTTTCCATGAAAAGCACAATATGCCTGTGCGAAAATGCACGATTGAGCGAACGAGCAGGCATTCAGGGGAAAGAGCAAGAGAGAGAGAGAACACGAGAGAGAGAGAGAGAGAGAGAGAGGAGAGGGAGAAATCAAAGAAGGTACAACTCACTATTGGATCTGCGTGTGTGCTTGCAGCTCTTCCCCGGGACACCAGACGGCCAAACGAAGGATACCGAGGCAGCAGAGGAAGCTACTGGTGGGAAGGGAGACAGAGACAGTCCGGCGACAGCGTCGGACCTGGAGGTCGCCATGAGGAGGAGCGAGCTTCTGCACCTGCAGGGCTTTCTCCGGGTGAGTGAGTAAAAATCTGCACAGTGCACAAATTTGTCTCTTTGGGCTTGTGTGTGTCTCTTTCCCTCCCCCCTCACCCACTCACTCACTCCCCGTCCACCTCCCATCTCACGCACACACTCTGGGGGGAAGGGGGGCGGGGGAGGATTGCACACACATTTGTGTGGGGGTCTGATGGGGTCTGTCTTCTTGCTTGTTGAAGATAAGGAGAAACGGAAAGAAAGAACATTATCTACCTGTGTCTTGCTCGTCTTGTCTCAATGACTTTTTTCTTTCTTTCTTTTTTCCTTCTCTATTTTTCTCTTTTCTGAATCCCTGTCTCTCTCTCTCTCTCTCTCTCTCTCTCTCTCATACTCATGCATGGATGGATGCACGTGCGCATGCACCTTGACTTCAGGAGATCTTGCCCGCAGTCTACGGGTGGCAAGTTCTTGAAGATCCCCGACGCGTTGTAGCATTTGCTTCAAATCCTGATTGACACGGAGCCTGTCAACCAGACAAAAATGACGGAAAGCAGTTTAAGCAGAAAGCGACTTTACAGAAGTTATACATGATAAGTTTGTATACGCGTAATAATACGTCGCGTATACACGACAATCATCTTTGAAAATGGGCAGCGGCTGGGGCTTGTAATTGATTGGTTCAAGAGGTGTGTTATAAGTATTAAGTATTAATTACATTGATTATATCACAATAATAATGATATGTGCAAAGATGTGCGTGCATATGGCTGCTCTATGTAAGAAGGCCGGAAAGCCAACGCGGATCCAGAGCCGTGGCTCGAACAACGAACAATCATGCAGAAGCGGCCAGGGCAACAGACTCTGGCGGGCCCCGAGGGCGGGGTCTGATACCTCAGCTTAGGCTGGGGAACGCCCCGCCCTGCTAGCTCTGGCGACAGATAGACATAGCGGGAAGGCCCTAGGGCGGAACATATCAATCAATAAAAAAAAAAATCAAGAAGCCATTGTAAGTTGAGGCCCTATAGTGGCTTGGGCTAGGGCTTGGGTCATGGTGCAGTTAACATAAGACAATTATCCCAAAATATTCTAGAAAATATTAAACCTAGGAAGGCAATCCTCCAGCTAGATATTAATTTATCTTATCTTATCCTATATCTGAATTGGGTGACTTCTAAAAGATAAAATAGTGACAGTGTCTTAGGGCACGGTGGACATCAATAAATCACTTATCACTTATCACTTAATGTTAAATTTGATAGAAATTATAATTAAACACTATTTAAGCACTACTTGCTAGGATTCTTGCTAGATTGATTGACTGATTGATAGCTAAATTAATAACCATTGATATAGATTCCGTGGTAGCCTGAAGCCTCCCCGGCGAAGTTTCCATTGTGTCTAGCGCCGTAGGGCAGAGAGGAACACAGGTTGTCAACGAGAGAGTGGACAGGATAGAGAGATGGCTGCTCAAGAGAACAAAAAATGAGCTAGACGAGAAGAAGAGAGAGGCGTTTACACATAGAATAGAAAGAAACATAAGAGAGAAGAGCAGTCAGGAGAAGGCAGAACTGACAGGAGTGATGATGGCTGACGTACACAGAAAGGTCTCAAAGGGAAACCGTCTCCACCTTTCTTTGTTTGAAGACAGAGCAGGTAAAAAGGTTGGCTCGACAATGAAAATAGACAGAGAGAGAATAGGGAGAGCCCCTTTTTGCTATACGAGAGTGGCGCCGCGATCGGAACACAGGAGGAGAGCAGCATGCAGGGTGGGAGACAGGGCTGTGGCTGCAACTCAGGGAAAAATTCCGGTAAGGGGGGGAGAGAAGGTGCCGTTACAGAAAAGGATGTGCCAGTTCTGTTGAGGGTGGTTGGGAATCGAGGTGGTGGAAGATGAAATCCATCTGGTGATAGAATGTCCTGTTTTTGACAGAAAGAGAGCAGAGATGTTCAGAAAGATAGAAGAGAAATGGGACAGCAAGATGGAAGAAAGAGCCAGAAAGGCAGCCACAGAAAGAGAAGGGCTCAACAAAGAAGAGGGAAAAAGAGACAACTCGACGCTTTTCTGTTTTCTGTTGAATGAATGTTATGTCGGAGTGGATGAGTTTTTGGGATGAGCGTTATTTAGATGGAGGGTGTTTAAGGAGTGTCCAGGATGGTACAGACATATAGAGGGAGACGCTTTGGCAGCCAGACATGCAGGAATCACCGGAAGGCAGCGGGCGATCGAGAGACTAACAAAAGAATATGAGGAGACAATTGATAACTTAGAGACGACCGAAGGAGCGTTAGGGTGGGGAAGGAGGGAGCCGCAGAAGAAGATTGATAAAGCAAACAAGAAGAGCGAGGAAGCCCAAATCACATGCCGTTTCAGATCGATTTTCAGGCTGGAAAGCCAACGCGGATCCAGAGCTGTGGTTCGAACAACGAACAATCATGCAGCAGCGGCCAGGGTAACAGACTCTGGCGGGCCCCGAGGGTGGGGTCTGATACCTCAGCTTAGGCTGGGGAACGCCCCGCCCTGCTAGCTCTGGCGACAGATAGACATAGCGGGAAGGCCCTAGGGCGGAACATATCAATCAATCAATCAAAATCAATCAGGCTTAAATTTCCATAACTTTTGAAGTCACTTTTTTGCATCCTAAATATTAGTCTACATCTTTTCTAACTGATGATGATGATTGACAGTTAAATTTTAGACCTAGCTAAGGCAGATCCCAAATAGGGTCCGACGCGTGTATACGCTTTTCTTGGACGCCGCACGTCGAGCGCTCGGCATTGGGGCAGGAGGCCAATCCTCCAAACATTAATCCTATCCTATCCTATAGGATTTCAAGTTACTAACTAGTTTTCTAACAATTTTTCTAACATCTTTTTTATATATTGTTTCATGTTTTTTGCAGGGGGCCCGGGTATAGATTATACATATAGGATCACATTCTTGACCTAGTTCCTAGCCTAGTTCTTGACGCTAGTTAATTTATGATACTGTCTGTAGTACTCTAAGTAGTCCTGCATGTCTGTCGGTCTGTCTGTCTCTCTCTCTCTCTCTCTCTGTGTATATCTCTACGTACATGTCTGGCATTTTCTGTTTGAGCGAGTGTTTGAGCCTCTTTCTCTCTAACTTGCTTTGCGTTTATCCTGCAAGTCTATGTCTGCATGTCTCTGCGCATCTGGGTGTTTGTCTGCATGTCTGAGACTCAAATTTGCATGCGTCCATCGCTTAAGTCTATGTCTGTCTCTCAGTGTCTCTGGGATCTGTGTCTGTGTTTATCTGCACGGGTGTGTGTCTGTCTGTTCCCCCCCCTTGTTTGTGTCTTTTCTGGCCATGTCTGTGTGTGCCTGTGTTTGCGTGTGCGCCCGTCTGACTCTCTGTCTGTGCCTGTCTAGCAGCAAAGAGCACTTTTTCCCGCGCGCGTGCAGTTGCGTGGGTGGATGTCTAGACTTTGGGGCAGAAGGAGCCAGTGACTTCTTCGCATCTGCATTCTCCTTCCCTCTCCCTCTCTCTCCCCAACCCCCCCCCTCTTTCCTCTCTCACTTTTATGTTGATAGAGGGACGCTCTTGGAACTGTGAATCTGCTGATGGGAGCTTGTGTGTCAGATCCTTGCAAGAGCCTAATATTTCTGACAAAGGTGAAATGCAACACAAAAAACATAATGGGGATCGCTCAGTTGGAACAGCCCTTCCATTTCTGCCGTGTCTACCCGCTTGTAAATCCCTATTTAATCCAATCATTCAACTGATCAACCATTCACAGTCAGTCTCTTCTCAATCCACTCATTCTCTTTTTGATTTGTCAGGGTCTCCTGCAGCGCCATCTGGACTCGGTGATCGCTGATCCCTTCCTCCTCCTTCTCCTGCTGCTTCTGCTTGTGACAGACCTGCCCCCCTGCCAGCATCTATTCGTGAGGTCCCCGCAGCTACCCTGAGGGAAGGAGACGGCCGTGTCCCTTCCGTCCTGCCCTCCGGTTGTTCTTCCAACACCTCGAGATACGCAATGTAGCAGTACCCAGCAAGGATGACATTCACTGTGAAGGCGGCAGAAAATCCGGCGATCATCAGCGCATTCTTCTTCTCCCACGAACCGAAACGTTGAGAAAAGTGCAGGACAGAAAAGAATGTTATAAAAGGAAGAGTTAGTACTAGCACGGAAGTCACAACAAATTTGTATGCGACCGCACGATTGGCCGCATGGCTTAATAGCGAGAGGGGATGGGGAGAGCGAGCCGTTTGCCTGGCTCTAGAAGCAGAACTTGCAGAGGCTCCGGAGACGGCGGTACTGTCTGCGGACACCAACGGCGTCCTCTCAGTGGGTGCGATGCCACTCATTTTCGTCCTTGAATTGATACTGAGACGAACGCCCCTCCGGAAGATTTCCTTTACCTCCTTGACAGACGGAGTAGCCTTCGAACAAAGTACATTACTACATGTGTCGAAGACGGCTCAAGATTGCTGAAGGATGCTGAAGGTAATGTCCAGTTTTTTTTGTGAACAGTCCGACAGGTTTCAGTCTTAATTCTCGCAGAGATTCGATGGCCCCGGAAAGCGTAGCGTGGGGCATGTCGCCGCATGTGTGGGGCACTGCAAAAACCCGCGCCAATGTTTTGGTAACTTACCTTAAAAATTTCTCTCTATATAAGCCGGCCCCCGCAATTACTCTGAAGCTTTTTGAACATCATTTTCCTCCGAAACTCAAGTTCACTTTACTTCACTTCAGTTGTACAACTCAATCTGCACACTGCATGGCAATTGTTGAATGAATGGTTGGCGAGTTCCCCGTCTCTCTGAGTAATAATGTTGTATATAGTGTTGCAAAAGAGGAGCATGCATAAAAAGGCATCCCGACATGCACCGCTCACGACGCCTCGAAAGAGAAGAACTTTTGTATATGTCCCTCTTTCGACGCCAGACTCGACAACGGGAGTACCAACCACTACCCACCACATGCAATAACGTCGGCGCGCAGCGCACGCCCACTCTCATGTATATTATCATAAACAGTGAGGATGAGATAATTCTGTCTGCAAAACTCCGCGTGCAAAAGCCGCGTACAAAAGTTTTTGAAACAAAATTTGCTATTTGCGTATACGGATTTCACTAAAAAACTTTTGCACACGGCTTTTGCGCACGGACTTTTGCAGACGAAATTATCTCATCCTCACTGTCTGTGATAATACATATATATATATATATATATATATATATTGTGGGACTATATTTTATGGTCGTTTTTATTAGATGCAAATGCTAGGCCTACCAATATTTTGGTTCTGTTCTCGCACTGGTTGAAACGTCTTTTCCCTTCAAGTCTGATGTGACAGTCCTTGGACTTTGTTAGATTTTGTATAACTTTATACTCGGTCGGTATATCTCTATCTTCTGTAAGTTTGGATTCCGATTAATTCCGATGCTGATAGCTGTACATTGCATTGATTGTAGTGACTAGCACTGACTAGCAGTGATCACTGACCACCACAGCGGCTTTATAGTGCACTATAGCGTATACATACAGCCTGAGACCACTATATTTTTGGTTTAGATCCGCCCCTCATATATGGGGATGCGGCATGCATAACAAAAACCTCGATCATCATATTTTTGGCTTATTCTATGGCTTTTAATTTCATTAGCATTTAGAATTTTTTAATTAATATTGTTTTCTACTGTTTTTATAATTGATTGATTGATTGATTGATTGATTGATGCCAAACTCTAGGTGGAGTTAGAACTCCCGGGCGGCGCATATATGCATGGGTCTGTTCAATTATGCCAGCTGCAAGCTAAGTGGACGACAGTTATTTGAACTTAATCTAATCAATCATTTACTACAATATGGTGAGAAATCATAAAGAGGAGAGAGGGTTGAGAGTGCAAGAGCGATGTGATGAACTTGCGAACCCCCAGATCAGAAAAGGAGGCAGATGCAAAGGGTGAGTCACAACGAGTGAAGCGGTCTGATTGAATTAATACCAACCACTGCAAAAAGCCTTGTTCGGCAGTCCATCGGGGGCAGACAGAAAGCCGATGAATAAAATCATCTACACACCGGCAGCAGGCTTCAAAGGTGCACAGCTTTCTATCAGAGCAACCAATAGGCAGCCCACCTTGCCCACCCATCTGGCCGCCCATCGGGTTATATGTCAGCATACGTAAAAAAGAAAAGATCGAGCCATCCGTAACCGACAGGGCAGAACGGGGAAGGGCAGAGAGAGAAGGAACACCGGAGGATGACTTGCTACACAGGAGGAAGACAAACATACGGCGGGAGGACGGGAAGTTGCGCTGCAGAGGGGTGAGTCTAGCAAGGAGGGGAAAGTGAGAGGAAGATTGCCTATCGTCCTCAGAAGCCTTCATGCATTCCTTTGCAACTGTCTGTCTCACCTTGCCCTTGAAGAAAAGTGAGCCGGTGTCTTGTGCCCTACGACTATTCTGCCCGCGTTGGGAAGACAAATCGGGCTCGACCCTCAGCGAGCGGACAGAAATCAAGTCAGCCCAACGAAGCAGCCTGTCTATAGATCTTATGAATTGTTGGCAGCAGTTATTCTTCCAGGCACGCAACATGGCTGCAGGAATAGTGTGTGTTGTGATGGAAAGAGAGTGCCACCAGTCAGTTTTCAAGTATTTGCAAGTTTCTAGCTTGAAAACGCGCTTTATACTTCTAGCTATATTTTCATTTCGATCCTTTTACAATGTTTTACACCCTCTTTTCCTCAGATACCTAGCACAAATACATGCAATGGATGCATATATGGTTTTATTAACAGTTTTAATTAAAACAACGTTTTTATTAATTGCAATGCTCAATTAATTGATCGGAAACCTAAATAAACTTAAAATACAATTGAATCACCCGTCGAATAGCATGTCTATATTTCATAAGTAATCTTTTATGGGTTCTTTATTTTAACTTTTAAGTCCACTTAAATTGTGTGACTTAATGGCATACCTCTGTTACTGACCCTTAGCTGAAGGTTGTCAACATACATTGACATGTATGTAAATGCAAACATGAATGTCAATGCAATTAGTCACCCAAGCGAAAGTAGTCAGGCGAATCACCACACAACAAGAAGAAGTGACTTTCAGAGAAGATAAGATCGATGGGAGAAAAATAGTTTGCATGAAGGAGCATCGTTCCCACGCATGAAACAAACGGGGACACAAACATGCAGCTACGTGTAGATCGACATGGAACTCGACTGTCCCCCCGGCAGAAACCCATCGATCCGGTTTGGGGCCTGACTTCCTTCCTTGAAAATCATTGTCGTCCTCTTGGGTATCTACAGGAGTAGAAAGCCAAAAACTCCACACAGGACCGTTTTGTGTGCCCACACGGGTAAGCAGTCCCAGTGCTTCTACGAAAAACGAACTAAGTCACTTCCCCTCCTTTCCTTTCCCTTTCGTACATGTCCGCAGCGACTCAAGCGTACGCTTTTGAGGTCATGCGCAGCTTCGCCATCAGCGCATGCAATACGCAGTGAACAAAAACAAAATTTTCGATCTTTCCTTCCTTTCAATCAGCCTAGCTGTTGCGCAGATCCGATCGCTTTTTGGTTGCAAGCTTTCGCACAAGCAGACGCGACCAAATGCCTGTTTCCTGTTTTTTTTTTTTCTCTTTCGTTCTTCCTTCTATCTATGTCCCATCTGTCTGTCTGTCCGTCTACCTGCCTGTTTATGTATGGTCCTATCTTTCCACCTGCACGTCTGTCTTTGGTCGTTCAGTTGCACCCGATTCATCCGATTCGTTAGTCTGTCGGTCAGTGATTCAGTCGGGCCGGTGTGATTGACACAGTCGACCAGGGGACAAGGGAGCCACCGACCGACCCACCGCTCCATTCCCTTCACAAAGCAAAGCTAGCTAGCGAGCGAACGATGACTTCTCTCTGTCAAATTCTGTCCACTCTACCTTGCACACCGCAACTGCTGAGCTCTATATTGAGGACGAAGACGCGACATGGAGACCAATTTTCTTTACCTCTGCATCCTGCCAGAAGGCAAGCTGGAAGGAAAAAAAGATCGTCCCCTAGCTGCCGGCACTTCGAACTCACTCATTTACTTTGACGGACTAAACTCGAGCCCTGACCTCCATGCAGGTTCCGATCCACCCCCCCCCTTCCCCCTCTCATTTTCTGGAGACATTATACAGGAACATCTACCATGTGTGTGTTTTCTCTCTATGGTCAGGAACCAGCCGATGGGGCGGTCACTGCAACCAAGTCGGATTCTATGTGGGTTGAAAGAAAGAAGAAGACGAAAGAAGGGAGGAAAAAACTGGTAGATCTCAGACGCAAAGAAAACGAAACGCGCGCTGAGATCACGCAACCCGTCTCTTTTTTTCTGCAAGCAGCCAAAAAAAGCAGTCTTCCAGCTAGCGAGATGTTCAAGCAAGAAGCTGTCTCAAACCTTACGGCAAGGACGCTGCTACAGGATGTCAATCGCCGACTCCTTTCGACAGTCGCACATAGATGTAAAAGCGCGTACTCTCTCACCCACATGTGTACGCAAGCATTCCCTTCCCCAGACGGCGTGGGGACACCTCCTCACCTAAACATGCATTCAGCTTCTCTTCCTGCTTGCTGTCCAAATCCCCTTCCTCCCTGCCTTTACCAACTTAGCTGATCGATGTGAACAGCAAGCAGCCTCCCCTCACTTCCTCTCCCCCTGCTGTTCCCTCCTAGCTCTCGTTCCCTGACCCCCCCATGACTTCTTCGTACGCAAGTAAGCAAAAGCATTTTTCTTTCTGAAGACTTCTTCGTACGCAAGTCAGCAAAAGCATTTTTCTTTCTGAAGTTTTGAGCAGCAGTCAGTCGTCATCAATTACCGAAGGTTGTCTGTCCCCGTGGCGTCGCTCCTTCAGAAGTTGCACACGAAGGAAGGCTGCTTTGTCTTTCTTGCACACGGAGGAAGACTGGTTTCTCTTTGCTCTCTTCTCTCGCGCGCGCGACCCCTCTTCCCTGCTGTAAGAAACAACCGGGCCCTTCTCTTTTGTGTTCATTCCGGCCAACCTGGTCCGAAATTGCCGTGATCTTTTTGACTTTTCGGTTCTCAGTAAATCACCTTCCCTCACAACACACACACACACACACACACACACACACAAAGTGCAGCACGACTACTCAGACACGGAACATGCGACAAGGGCATGAGGCAAAGAAATGAAAAGAAGGAAGCGTGAGGAGGGGGGGAAAAGCGGAACGATGCAGAGAAACAGGGTGAACCGGGTGGAGAGAACCCTTTTGAAGAAGACGGAACTAAAAGCAGTTACAGGTGGAGGCAAGAGTTTGCCTGTACGAAAATGGAACTCTGCATGAGCTTGTCACAGGATGGGTGTACGAGGAACAGATATTTCATTTTTTATTGGCACAAGAACGAGCCGGGAGAGACAAAACATATATAGAGAGATACACAACCAACCACATATGAATGAATCTACATATGCAAGCAAGCGATAGGGGGGGACAGAGTGCGGGGATCTCTCTCTGCACTTCTTCTGGTCAGTCGCTGCTTGTCCGTCTGCAACTTGGATTCCCTCCCGTTCACTACTTCCTTTGTCTGGTTGAATTGTGTGCCCGTTCTTCGCGTCGGCCGAGCTGTCTTTTTTCCATTCGGACGCTTGGTCATTCCTCGCCTGACGAGAAGGAGAGGAAGGAGGGAGGGGGGAAAGAAGAAGACGACTTGGAAGAAAGCGGCAGAACGAGAACGGAAAAACATTCTGAATTCTGCCCGCCCTTCCCTTCATTCTCGGATTGTTTCGAAACGAAACGAACCATGTGGCCGGCAAGGCCCTCTCAGGCGACTGACCGATTCACGAGTTTTAAAAAGAGGCAGAAGACAAGAGAAGAGGACACACGGTGAAAGAAAGAGAATAGAGGGCCGACCGACAAAGGAGACGACGAAGAAAAGGAGAGGCCCCTCCGAGCTTCAACATCTTCTTTCTGCCTTCCCCTTTTGTCATGCGTACACCCTCTGCTCCTACCGACCGTCCTCGTTTTTCTTTTTTCTCTTTTCCTTTCCTTCCCTTTCCTTTCCCGCTGTTACAGTCCTGTCCAGGATGCAAAAGTCCGCAGACGGGAGGGAACACAGACAGAGTACTTCTGTGTCGAGACAGAAATCAGCTGACAGACGGCAGGCCTTTTCATCAAATCGATCGATCGACCGATCGGGTAGGTGAGCCAGCTGTTCTTTTTGAAGACCAATGATCCCTACCTGAATCTTAATTGAATTTCGACCTCACGTCATGCGTGCATGAATTTCACCCCTGCTGATTACTGAATGTCTACTTGCTGTGAAAGACACCCTGACTTCGTGCAAGGGATTTTCCTTGATTTCTCTTCTGACGTGTCAGTTTGTGCAGGTCTCCCTGCTTCTTCTTTTTGCCTTCGCGTATATCTAGACGATCCCTTTCCCGTGTGTGCGTCTGTCTCTGCAATGCTGGGGCCGAGGTTCGATCGAGACCACGAGGGCAAAACCAATTAGTGAATGAAGGGATGAATGAATTGAAGGATGCATGTAAATGAAGGAATGGGTGGATAAGGGGATGGATGGAAGAATGAGAGAATGAGCTGATAAATGAATGACGAAATCGATTCGCTGGCGGCAGAACGTGCCTACCGAATGCAGATGAAGACAAGACGAGGAGAAGGAAAGACAAGGACGGGAAGTGAAAGTACTTTCGCAGTCCCGAAAGAGAGATATTTTTTGCCCCCCAACACACGAACCGAGCGCTAGAGCCAGAAGAAGACCGCACCGAAGAGAAAAGAAGAGAAGAGAAGGAAAGGAGAAAGAAGGCGGCGCAGATGGAGAGAGAAAGGTACAGATGGGTACTGACTCGGGTCATTCAGGGAAAGGCAACCGCAGGGGCATGAAAGAAACAGAATCCATAGACACCCCCCCCCTTTCCTGCCGGAGCTATAAGCCATGACAAGAACAGAAAAAGAAAGGACAGCGAAAGAGAAGAATGCGACCCTTCTCACAGAAATAAAACATGAGGCAGGAAGAAGAGAGACAACGGGAGAGAGTCTTGTCGTCTCCCATGCAGATCTCCCAGTCTCCCTTCTGCCCTTCAACTCGAAAGATCCTTCACTGCCTTTTCAGCTGACATTTGTATTGGAAAGCTGCAACAGCATCAGCAGCCAGGTACAGCAAGAAACTGTCAAAATTGTCGAACATGACCTCAATAAATCAAATGAGGCGCACGGACATGCTTACACGCTTTTGCCCACCCAACCAACCCACACACTGTCCAACACGAACATACACGATTGAACCAGAACACGCACTCGCATTGCACCATTCCAGCGTTTTTCATCAAGACGCACTGACACACACTCACGCGCATGAGATTTACAGAACATCACATTCTTACCCCCCGCCCGATCCGACAGAGAGATCCCGGGCTGGTTGGAAGCCACCCCGTTTTCCCTGTCTGCCAGATCGATAGACACTTTGGACTGTTGCTTTTCAAGCAGAATGCATGGATTGATGTTGCTTAAACGACACACTTTTCATCTTTCCCTCCTGTTCCCGTTCTGCACCCTCGCTCCCTGATCTTCTGCACCGTCTTCAAGAATCTGATTGTGACGGTCAAGACTGAAAGTGTAAACAGGCTGCTCATTATATGGACATGTGAAAGGACCACCATCGTCCCATTCGCCTTGACGGGAGGGAACGAATGATTGCACCTTCGCCACCGTAGTTCGCACGCAGGACGAGTCTCCTTGACGAGAGAAACCTCTCACGGCATTTTCTCTCTTTGCCTGTTTGCTTTTAGAATCTTCTTCGCTTCCGACATTTGTTTGTGTAACTTGTACATGTCCTTTCACTTCCTTTTCCATTCGTTCACGTGGCCAGCCAGCCAGCAAATCTTCAGACGCAGCTGGTTTTACCGACAGGCGTGTCCACAATTCCCTCCAGCAATTCCCCTTCACCCCTCCCGCCCGGAGTTTTTGCCAATTCTCGATTGCATGAAATCAAAAGAAATGAGACGGATAGCGTGCCTGCCATTAGTTCGTTCCGACTGCTCCAATTCTGTCAACATGTGGCTTTCTCAAATTTGGACATACAATTCTCTCGGTCGGATTACAACCACTGCTTGCTCACAAAATTCAGACAGACAGACAGACAGACAGTGCCACTCAGCGCTACCTGTTTTCCTCCCTCTCTTTCTTCTTCTTCTTTCTCTCTTTCCTTTTCTTCCTGTTTTTGCTTGCCTGTTTTTCTTTCTGTTGTCCTCTCGCTCTGTCTGAGACTGCCAATCATATATACGCAGGGAACAAGTCTGTGTGATACTCTTCAAGCAAACAAGCGAGCGTGCTTGCAGGAAGGTGAAAGACAGGCCGGACGAAACTGAAGTAGAGAGGGAGGCCAGGAAGCACAATGAGAAGAAGGACATGACGAAACTTAAGTAGAGAAGGAGGCGAGGAAGCAGGGAGAGAGGAAAGGGAAAAAATAATCAAGCAAGAAGCGAAAGGGACTCAACTCAAATCCGTGCACCCTCCCGACGACCTCACTTTAGTCTCCCGCCAACAGCCGTGCACCCACGGATCTAGATTCTTTTGAAGGAAGTCAGACAGCCCCTTTTGCGAACAAGAGGGTACAACTACTCACGAAGAACAAACAAACAAGTAAATCAATACAGAGAAAACAGACGAGAAGACGCGAATGCATTCCATAAAAGAGAGAAAGACGGGGAGGTCAGATGGACACGCAGACATGCGTTCAGACGCAAAAAAAAGAGGGAGATCATGCCAAAGAAACCGAGACGACTCAAGCTTCCTCAGCTCAAGCTCGCGCTGAACGTTCAACAAACAATGCAAGCGTGGGGGGGGAAGAAGAATCAGAAGAAAAACTCTGCATGGGCGTGGCAAAGATGTGTAGACATGGAAGAGAGAGCAACTACAGACACAGATGTTAGAGTGGGGAAGAAAGATGCTATGAACTTATTGATTGGTGCACCGTAAGTCTACAGAGAGATGCCTCTTGTCTTTAAAATCCCACGGATAGACCCCTCCAGCTTCGTCAGGGATATCGGTTTCGGAATGAAATCATCCATCCCCGCCTCGATCGCCTCTCTTCTGTACTCTTCATCGCACCCTGCAGAGTTGCCCACGATCATGACCGGCTCAACTTTCGAACCATCGTTTGGGGTATCTCGCTCCTTCTCCTCCCTTTCCCTCTCAAGACGTCTCAACTCACGCGATGCCGCGAATCCATCCATGTTGGGCATATGGATGTCCATGACGAAAATGTATCGTGTCCCCGGGTTCGCCTCTGAAGTCCTCTGCCAAAAATCAACGGCCTCCTTGCCGTCCGAGAGGGACGTCAATGAACCCACGGAAGCAACTTTCTTCATCATCAGCAACGCGACTGTGCGGTTGATCTCGACATCGTCGACTACAACTACCTGCAACGATACAGCGCACGTTGCACAGACGTTCTTTTCCAGAGAACACAAAGGACCGAAAGTGGCGGAGAGGCAAAAAGACTGACAGACAGACAGGAAAAAATGGAGGGAACGGACGCAGGTAGCAAAAGAGATCGAGGGGACTGGAGAAAACATGGCATTTTTCTACAGTCACAGGTAGTCGGATGATGGCGCGGCCGCTTTGGGCTTGACTACTGACTGCTTCTCGAACAGGCCGACTGACTGACTGACTGACTGACTGAGTAGGCGGACAGATCCATAAGGGCTTTTTCAGCAGCCATTTCGGCCGAACAGATGGACCGTCTACGCCCGGATTGCCCCTCTACGGATTGCCTCTGCGGCTGCGACGCTTGAAGAGACGGCTGTTGCGACTTCACCCCCCCATTGACCATCAACAGATGAGAAAAAGGACACCCTTTCGCCGTCTCCTCGAAGGCGAATGCCTGTGCTCCTCTCGAGTCGGAGGTTGAGGCATCCCTTGAGAATACCACAGGAGAAAGACTTCCACCCAAACTGCTGCCACTCCACTTACCCACGGGAGAAACCGGGTCACTCTCCCGCACACTCACACCTCCACTCCCTTCCCCCCCCACGCGTGTCGACGACGACGAACATCCACTCCCCATCTCCCCCACAGGTGTGACTGTCAGCGATGAGGAGGCAGAGGGGGCTGCACAGGGCAGCTCGAGAGCTGGGGCTGAGGGGCGGAGCTCTGGAGATTCACACTCCATTCTGCAGAAAGAAAGACCGACGGACTTCTTTTTTTCTTTTATCTTTCTGTTTCCTTGACAGACAGCCACAGACAGACGGCAAACATGCGAAGGTCAGACGGAGCACGAGAAGGAAGCAGGAATGGAGACTGTGAAGAGAAATCGCACATCATGCGGGATGAGTTTGGGGATTGAAAGAGAGAAAGCTTGCGGCAGCGACTTGGACGAAAGTAGAAGAAAGCGAACGGAGATGGAGACAGGGTGAAACACAGGGCGAAACAAGTGTGAGAATGAATACCGTCTTCAGGATATGAGAGACTGCCACTGCCTTTGTGTGGCCAGTAAGCATCCATCGAGAATTCCGGACTGTCTGCCCCCAAAACGCCCCTCATTCAAATGTCCAGAGACCAGCTCTTCCTGCCTGCCAAAGCGACTGACCCTGACGTGGTCGAAGCAGGTATGTGGATTGATTCGTCTTCCTGGCCAGTCAGTTTCCCGACCATCTGCTTGATGTCTGAGATCAGGAGGGGGACTTCCAGAGTCTGGGCAAACCAAAACGATAACCCCCCCCCATTTCCGTGACCCTTTGAAGTCGGCAGCTGCCCCCCCCTCTGGAAGCGCGCTTGCACCATTTTCGCCTGTCCCGACCCACAGACACAGACCAGAGGGATGTGCAAAGCAGAGGATGCCAGCCTCATGTCCACCTTCCCAGCCTCCATCATTGACAGGACCCTTTTGCCCAAGGCATCGACTGCATCCCCCAAATCCGTGCTGTCCTCCGAGAGACTCAAATCTTTCGGAATCTCCCAACAAACCATAGACGGGGGTTTGAATACCGCCCCGCTTTGGGTCTGCATTGTGCCTGTCTCCCCATCTCCAGAGAACCCGGCAGAGAGTGCGAACACGCCGAGAGCGTTCACGGTGTGCAAGAAAGAGTCACGGGTGTACTCGCAGGCCTGATCGATGGAAGGAAGACACAGACAGAAAGAAAGAAGCATGTGGAGGGATCGGTACACTGAAACAAACAAGATGAAGCCATCGGCCGCATTCTTTCTGCTACGTGGAATGGCAAAAAGGCTTTCTCCTGCCCGGGCTTCTAAACTCTTTTCGCTCTCTGTTTCTCGATTCGTCTGTTCTCTTGCTGTATTCTCTTTTCTGCGTATCGCTGTTCCTGCTTCTTTATGTTCTTCTTCCGTTGATACACTCCATCTCTCGTCATTGCTGTTCTCGCGATGGGCGGCAACCGCAACGAGCATTGCAAGACCGATTCAACCGACGGAAAATCAATTCAAGCATCCGCTCCCTACCCGCTGACTCACCCCAAAAAGCACCACGGGGCCAAGAGACTCCTTCTCAATCTCTCTCCCCCCAGGGGAAAGAGAGGAGGAGGCGCGCGTCCACGAGTCGCTCGAGAGGGCCTTTGTCTCCAGAGTCATGCTGAAACGGCTCCCGAGGCCAACTTCCGACTCGACAGACAGACTGCCTCCAAGCATCACTGACAACTTTCTGGCCGCAGGAAGACCCAGACCCACACCCTCCTCCGCGGGTGCACAAGCATCCTGGGCATGGACACGACATTCAAAGACAGAAGGAATGTACAACACAATCAAGATCATGTTGCTACTGCACCAGGGCGGTAGCAGTGATGCATGAAAGACAGAGAAAGATAGAGGGGGGGAAAGAGAATGGAAGAAAAAGAAAGAAGAGAAGGTGGTGACGCCGGGGGGAAGGAAGGCAGAACCGTACCGTGCCCAACCAAGCCAGCACGAAAGACCATTCGGGGCAGCGGAATCCACTCAACGACTCGCTTCCTCTGCTGTCACCGACCTTTGTGAGGGGTGCAAAAATTGCCTCCTGGTCCTCCAGACTGAGCCCGCATCCCGAATCCTCCACCTCGATGAGAACAAGGATAGATTCACCTGTCCCCGCCACCGGCTGATCTGCACTTCGCCCCGCCACTGCCATGTCAAGCTCCACCCATCTCGTCAAGCTGTTCGCTGGTCGAATTCTGCGAGCGGCACCCGCAGTGAGGTCCCTCTCTAACGTTTTGCACGTCAAACGAATCCCCCCCTTTTCTGTGAACTTAATGGCATTCGAGAGCAGGTGTCCCACAGCCTGTGTGAGAAGAGACTTGTCCGTCTCCACAGCCGCGGGAACGAGGGAGGAGACGACCAACGAAAGCGCTAGACCCTTTTCTTCGGCTTTCTGGGATAGTGACTGAATGCAGTTCTGTAACACCTCAACCAGGCTTGTGCTTCGGCGCTGCACAGCGCAGGCACCGAGCTCGAGGCGGGTGTGTTGAAGGAGCTGGTTGGCAAGATGGAGAAGCCTTCCCGTCGCTCCTTTGATGCTCTCAAGGCACTTCAGCTGCTCTGGTGTCAGCTCGGAGGCACCCAAGACATCACAACTTCCCAAAATACCGTTCATGGGGGTCCGGATTTCATGGGAAATTTTGGCGAGGAAGCGGGTTTTCTGCTGCTGGTTTCTCTGGTTGGCCTCGTTGGCGGAACAAGTAACGATCGCTGTCGCACAGGTGGAAAGAAAGGGTTGCAGCTCCAGAAAATGCTCCCTCTTGTACCCCCCCGGGCGGTTAGCAATTCCTGCTAAACCTATCATCTGGTCACCGAAGTAAATCGGCATTCCAAGGAATGAGTTCAGTGGAGGGTGACCGGGCGGAATTTTCGGAACCCCACCTCGCCTAGGGTCGTTCGCCGGATCGTTCGAGATGACTACATCTTCTGTGGTCATAACAAGACCGATTAGGCTATCGAGGTCGTGATACTCTGCGCCGTGTTTGCTGAAAACTTTCTTGAACAGCTCGGCAGACTCAGCGTTCCAGGAGATGTCCTGCAGTGAAAAGGTCAGGCGAAGAGGGAGAGTCCGTCTCGAAGAAGTGAGACATTAATTGTGCGTTCAACAAAACAAGGGGGGAAGACAAGCCGGATAAGGCACTCACCGTCATGTGTACGATGTGGATGTACGGTTTTCCATTTCTTGCACTAACTTTCCGCTGTGCAATCATGCCGTACTCGCTCTTGCTGATGGGAAGAACAGCTTCCAAAAAGTACTCAAAGATCTCTTTCAAGCCTTGCTGTAGTTGCATCATTTCTTGCACCTTGCAAACTGCATCGAGGAGACTCTCTGCACGAGAGGCCCTCGTCGCTGAGGACGGTCTCATGTGTGTAGTTGGACTGCGGGGGGGCTCACATCTCTTGGGTGACGACGAATGAGTGCTGTCACCCAGAGAGGGTGTCGGCCCCCGCTCTTCCATCGCTTTGGACCCTCTCTTTTGTGCACTACGCACCCCAGAAGAGCCCAGTCAAGAAAGTAATCTTTTCAGGCATGTTTGAAATTCGGCACGAAGGCTGTTTTCCAGATTGATGGAAGAAGGATGAAGGAGGTACTTTGAAGACAACATCCTGAATGCTGTTCATGCGCCGTCTATATGCCACGTACATTTTTTACTGGCCGGGCCCCGAAAGGCTAATTTATACATAGATTTTGCCGTGGCCCCCAAAATTGTACTGTTCGACAGACATGCCGAGCCCACCGAAAATTAGGCGCGACGCGGCGGGCCCGACGCGGCGGGCCCGGCGCGCCGGGCCCGCCGGGTCCGCCGCAGGCCGACACCCACGCCGGTTTGTGCATGCAGGCAACACTATATGAATATATGAATACACAAAACGCAACATGCAGGTCAAAATGTGCAACTGTGCAACACAATGAACACATGCATCCGCATGCACGTGTCGTTGAAGTACTAAGCTCACAACAGACGTATATACAAAGTCGTGCATGTTAATACAGAAATATATAATACTTTTGTCATCGCTCATACGTTATTCGACTGGTTATTTGAATAACACTGCAAAGATCGACTGTACGTATCAATATTAATAAACGTCAAACTTCATCGATCGGGCCGTCGATCGATATTCGCATCTCAATTGAGTTCCTGCCTTGCATGTTGCGAAGCCCATGCCCTTGATCAGCCGTGAAAGCTGCTGAGTTGCCACCTTTTGCACCGCCGCCGCACTTTGTGGGTCCGGGCGTGCTGATTGCAAAATCGATCCACTTGGGTGCACCATGAAGCTTTTCTTCTTCTTCTTCTTCCTCCTCGCTTCTTGCGAGGGCTTCAAGAAGCTTCACAAGTAGGCCGCTAGAGCAAATTGGCATCATGCTTGAGGGCTATTTTGTTCCGGTAAAAGAAAAATCAACTGGATTGTGCAGGCGCTCTGGGACTCATTCAGAACAGTCAGGCAAAGCTTCCAGAGGCGAATCCCCAGAACACTGCAGAAAGGCCCGATTCACGATTCGTTGAATGAACAGGCACATGGAGCTGCAAGCTACAAGCATCGAAGAACCGGCATCTAGGCACTGGAGAGCATACGACTATCCCAACCCCTTCACTGAACCGGAGGAGTGCAAGTCTGTCGGCCGGGGGCTTACCTAGTTCCACCTCGCAAGCTGCCTCTGACTCATGATCAAGAATTGCAGGGGTCTACGCACCGATCCCGCGGACCCAACCTATATATGCGATCCCGATGGGCTCCTTGCACCAAAGGTATTAATATATATGGAGAATGTAAGAGCCGATTAATGCAGTGTTTTCCTTTGTGAGAACTCGGCAAGTCACTCCCCGGGCCTTTTCTTTTATCCTTTCGGCAGGTCGCAGACCATTTGGAGATGGCTTTGACGGTGCTTCGTGAGAAAGCCGTCCACAAATGTCCTTTTGACGCTGAAGCACCCATTCCACTGGTCGTTGCGATCGCAAACTCAATTGAGATCCCGAAGAAGAAGCACATCGCCCAAGTCGCTCGAGCCTTCGCAGACAAGCTTCTCTATTCTTACAACATCGGAAACGTAGGTGGCACACAGAGTTCTAATCAGTGACACGCTGAATTCAGTCAACTGTTACAAACGCTTCCTCTTTTCTCATGGCCTCTCTCTATCTCGTGGCAGAGAGAATGTGCAGACGGAATCGTGCTTCTCTACTCGCTCGAGCACAACGTCGCTGCGCTCGCGTGTGAGTTGAGCCACCGCTTCCCCTCGTGACTAGTGATCGTACCAAGCCAGGAGATGGTATTTTGTGATTTCTTTATTACGTCGCAGGGAAGCCCGGTGTCGATGCGTACATCACAAAAGAGAAGGGCCGGGAAATTGAAGAGACCCTCGAAGAAGGTCATTTCCCTCCAATTTTTTCGGCCGTTTAGAAATGCTTTTCTCTTGTGAATCGGGTGAACACCCAACGGCCCAAATTGCTCCACGTTGCAGAAATGGCGAAAGGGAGAGCTACCAATGACGGCGCAATCGACGTTTATGCACTTTCGCACGCTGTGAACCACGTGGAGCTTGCTCTTACGAGCTGGCCGTTCGGAGTGAAAGCGGCGATTGCAGCTGCAGTGATCCTCCTCGTTCTGTTCAGCTTGTGCATTGGCTGCTGCCAACTTTTCTTCGTGAACAGTAAGTCGGAGGGTGAATTTGTTGAACCTTCCTCCCACAACGGCTGTTTGCGAAATTTGTACGAACGTCATTGTCCTTTTTTTGTAACGTGCCACTGCAGAGCGGACTCAGACAGAGGGACACTACCAAGGGCCTTCGGATGTAGGCTCGGTATAGACTCCTGCATGGATTTCGGATGGCAGTTCGACTCCTGCAAATGTGAACCACACATACATAGACGGCTCAGCATGGGGTTTGGTTTTTCCATTGTTTTCAGCAGCTTTCAAATCAGACACAAAGACTGTTTTTTTGTGTGAATGACTCGGAATCTGCACTCAAAATTCGTAGTCATGCAGTGAAATGATCGATATCGATACTTAAAAATATTTTGTACCTGCTGTGGACCCAGTTTCACACTAGGAGGACACTAGTTCATACAATTCTATCTTTTACTGCATTATTCGTAATCAGACTTGGCTAGCAGACTAGCTATGAGAGCTTAAATAAATTTCTGAATGAAGTTTACATAGTTTAACATGATTTTATGTACAACTCATTTAAGTAGGTCTTAGAGTAGGTCTCATGCATTAATTATCTTATAGTATTTTGAATCTATAGCATAACTATACTAAAACCATTTCATAAATTATAGTTTGATGCCAATGGATCATTATGAACATCATTATTAAATAATTTGAGTGACCCAAACGTTAGACTCGAATGCCTAATCATGGGCCCCCGGCCCTAGCATGCAGTGGACCAAATCATGGGGATCATGATGTACCTAGTGGCGTATGGTACAGGTCTCGCAAAGGGGCAATAAAACATTGTCCAAGACTCATGTATTGTATGATGGCCTATAGACCGATTAATTAATAATAAATTAATAATAATAATAATAATCATATGATGACAATAATAATAATAATAATAATAATAATAATAATATGAATGAATGAAATATAATTTAAATTGAATTGAATTGAGGCGCTAGGCTACCTACATAAAAAAAAAAAAGAAAATTGAGCTAAAAACCTAATTATTTTACGTTCACATCTCGGTCCTCAAAGTCAGCCTAGTGCTAGGCCTAGTACCTAGACTAACAGAGAGTCTGAGCAAGTCTCCCACAGCTGCAAGTGAGACCTAATGGTCCCGGTGGGGCTAGACAGGATATAGTTTCCTTTTTTTAGAAGTTGTGGAAGGAGGCAAGTGAAAAAAACGGGCATGCCACAGTTATTGAAAAGGGGAAACAGAACCGTACCGGGCGGGTGCAAACTTCCTCCTAGACTTCCTCAAATCAAGGGTGACTTTCAGATCCTCAAACTAGTCGCTAAGTAGAAGCTAGACCCTAAGCTAAACTATGAGCTAGAGCCCTTCCTAAGTGGGAGATCTGAACTGGGCCCAGATTTTTCACATTGAAAATCAATCAAAAAAAAAAAAGAAAATCAAAAATTGATTTTAGGCAATTACTTTTTTATTTTTTTTTATGTGGGTGGCCTAGTTGAGGCGGTTATATTTAATTATATTAATATAATAATTTAGTGGCATATAATGATAATAAATTTATAAGGGTGTTCTATAACTTTTGTTTAGATATCTAGCTGTCCTAAGCTGTTCTAAGCTGTCCAACCTATCTTTTTTTCGTTTTTACATAGGAAAGTGTTCACAA
>JAHBMJ010003043.1:0-15000 GCA_018398765.1 Chromera velia
CGCTGTGTGAGCGTGTGCATTTAATTTGCCTGCATACATGCAAATTGCATTGATTCAATTACATAATTTCCTCATGCAGTTTACAGTCTGAGCAATACAGAGCATATCGATTGGAATACAATTATATCCAGATCGAAGTGATTGTACTAAGAGAATACGCTGACAGACTCCCTGAAAATGACGATAAACGTATGAATCACGAATAGTAGGGAAGCTGAACCAGAAGGGGAATTCGAGATCTCTCTTCCCCGTGACTGCAATTCGATGATTCATAAGAGTTTCATCAGTTTCGGCTTTTATGACAAAGGTTGCGCTGCATAGTTTGAACGAGTTTGCCTAGGAGTTTGCGCACAGCTGTACGTTTTTTTTGTGGGGTCATACACGTACGCTTTGTTCATGCGTGCATGTACGCATGCAGTCCGCGCAGCCCGCAATGGCTATGACGCTGCCCTGCGTAGTGACCATGTTTGATTTGATTTGATTTGATTTGAGGTAGGGCTTAAGCTCAAATCAAATATCCAGTCAGGGAGGACCTAGTATTTAAAGACCTATCAAATACGATGAAATATTTGATCAATATGACTTTTAACCTCAAATATGAAGGTTTCGAAAAAACTTTTGCAAATACCGATCCGTCACGCAATGCCATGCTAATTCATTGACAAATGAAAAAAGCTAAATCTTGATGGTTTGCTCTAAAAAAAAAAACATTTTGAGCTGCACTGAAATTGACGTTTCACCCCCTTTTACTTCATACAGAGGTAAACCGATCAGCTGAACGTTTTTCCGAACAGTTGTATTAACTTTTCTGGTGCTGGAACATCTTTTACGGCCCCCTTTTTGAGCGTCTACAAACATTTTACACCCCGTAAAGACATGTCACACAATCCGACAGGGTCGAACGGGAAGAAGGAGGCATTTGTTTTTAGAGCCGGGTACGCAAAAAAAATATGGTCCGTGCAAAAAGGGGCAAATGTGATTCAGTGTCAGGTGAAAATATAAGAAGCCGAGGGGGAAGGAGAAACTATTTGTGGCTGTGAGTATACAGCAGCGGCAACCAGTTCTTTTTAAACCCACCTCATCAATCAGCATGGCTTGACGATCACGTCTAACAAACATGTGCAGCTGCTCTAAAAAAGACAGGAGAAGCGGTCGGAGGGGGCGGGGAGGACGAAGCAGCCTGACGTGCGAACGTTTTTTCCCATCAAAGATGAAGCAGAAGCCGTGGTCGCACCATATGCAGAGATGCATGAGAAGAGAATCAAGTGCAATATGCTGACCACTGACTTTCTGGCCAGTGCTGGCTGGCCTCATCTTACAGAAAACAAGGCATTGCGAAAGCTGGTCAAGGCACTGGACCCCCGCTACGATCTCCCGTCTGTAGGGAAGGTGCAGAGACTTCTGCTCCCAATACTAAAGAACGAGATTATTCTGTGAATCAAAGACAGGTTGAGAAAAGCAGCAACCCACAAGTGTCGATCACCCTCGACATGTGGTCGCATTCAGGAAAGTCAGGGTTCCTGGCGATCATAATCCATTGGCTGACAGAGAACTTTGAGATGGATTCAGCCTCCTTTTTGAATCCCGAGACGACAATCTACCATAGGGCTGAGCAGATCGGAGAGATGGTTCGAAAGGTCCTGAATCTGCCCAGGATTTTGCTTGAGGAAGTTCTTGCTACTACGTCAGACAGGGGGAGGAACGTTGTCAATGCGGTTGAGCTTCTTGGACTGCCATGGGTCCCTTGCTTGGCACACGCAATCCACAACGCGGTTGTCACCGTTCTGAGAAACGACCCGGAAGCACAGAGAATGGTCTCGACAGCGCAGGAGATTGCTACGCGAATTTGCAAGTTGGTCATGCATATATATGCTGTCTATATACTGTCTATGCATACATATATGCCGTCTATGCATATACGCGCACATGTTATGAGCCACATGGTGCCTCTACCTGCATGTCTGACCACCCTGGTCTATCTATACACTTCATACCTTTTCTCGTCTCTCAGTGCTTAGACTCACACGGCGATGGATAGAGGATGCACTTTGATACATGCACTATGTGATTGACATACACATACACTGTGTGCAGCTCGCAAGAATTAGATGTCTATCAGGCGTAGCAGGTTCGCTTCGACCTGCCAGCGAACAAGCTGGTTCTCGATGTAGGTACACGATGGTCGGCAACTCATGCGATGCTCTTCGATCAGCACGTCCACAAGTTGCCTCTCACATCCTTGCACACAGATGTCGGACAGCCATAACCCTACAGCCAGATAGACTGGATATTTATCGAACAGTTCATCAAGGTTAGTCAGGCTGAGTCAGCCATACGCGTGCGTCCCTTTTCTTTCTGCATATATGGTCTATTGACTTCAGTTTTCCTTCTGCGCGTCCCTTTTCTTTTTTGTTGAACGGTGAGCGTCTCTTTTGCTATAGATTCCAGTCTGTTCCTGCTTGTCGATCTATGGTGCAGGTGCTTGAGCGGCTTGCTCAGGCGACAAACACTGTAGAGAAGGAAAAGGCACCAACCGCAGGTCTCTACCTGCGTTTTGTCAACGCCCTTCTCTCTAAGTAGACAGATGCAAGTGACCCATCGATGGCTTCAGTCTGCCGGAGGATGAAAGGATACTTGATACAACTGTTCGAGCCCACGCGTAGTTGTGTGGTGTTGTAGCAAGCCCTTTATGTTGCAGCCTTTCTGGATCCCCGTTCAAACCTTCTTGTATTTTCCCCCCCCAAACAGGCTGCGCGAAGTGAGAAAGAGGTGTGGAGCGTGTTTGAACAGTTTTATTTGTGAGGGTTGGTGGAGGCACAGAGAGGGGTTTTCAGAGACGAGAGTGAGGTGGGTGGGTCTGGAGGTCCCCAGGGTGAAACCCTTGACGATTTTTTTGGTGACGAGATGTATTTGTCGGCTGAACTCGGTCTAACAGACACCCAGTCAGCAGACGTTCAGGCAGGCACGGTCCAAGGAGCAATTTTGAAGCAGTTTGACGAGTAGGTGTCTGCTTATAAGCAGAGAATGTCGGGGTTGCAGCCACTCTTGAGAGGTCTGACTCAGCTTGCTCGCGATCAGCTCGCGATCCAGCTCCGCCTGCCGGGGCAGCATTTGCGACAACAATAGCAGCAGCAGCAGTCTGAAGAGACTCTTTGGACCCTATTGAAGTTTTAGAAGAATGACAGTGCACTCTTTGGCTTCTTTTGAGTGATGTTCGCTGACTATGCTCCTCTGCAGTCTGCTAGTGCCTCTGTAGAATGGATGGGGTCAGTCGGGGGACTTGTCGACTCAGATCGCAGGGGAAACATGTCAGTCGGCGAGGGCAGTGGAGGGGGGGCAGAGGGCGGGGGCAGTAGGGGGGTGGCAGTCGAGGCAGGCACTGAGAAAAAAGAGAAAGGTACTGCAACGGCGCTCTATGCAGAAGCGCAGCAGAATGAAGATCGGCTGAACCAGCCTATTCGCCATTGTATGACGGACTCCCTGTACACCACAGTAGCCAAGACGAGAGATTGCAGCATGCCCCTGACCCCGAGCGTCGAAAAGCTGCGACCACATTCCCTGTCGGTGTGAAGCAGTTCCAGAAAGGCAAGGAAAAAGGCAACGGGGGGGCTGCTGACAGTGCTAGAGGGGGGGCCGCTCCTGCAGGGCCCAGCGGGAGGACCAATTTAAAACCAAAGGAGGCGGCCGCAGATGCAAATGCTGAAAAGGCTGGAGGGAAACTTCCTAAGAAACTTCCTCCTCCTGAGAAAGTCATCACTCCGGGTGAAGAAGGCTACCGACCTCTTTATATTCACCTCCAACACAAGGGGCTTGTTGTCAGCCCTGGCGCGGCACAGAGGGTAGCCGAACTTACCAACTCTGGATGCTTAGCTGCCCAGAAACAGGACGGTTCCAACACTAACAGCAATAGCAAACGTGTGCACGGTTCTCCGTCTCACCCCGTTATCATCTCTCCGCAATCGAATAGAAGCCCAGGAGCACCCACTCCTAGAAAGCCGAAAAGCCAGAGAAAAAGCTCTCAGCAGCTCCCACTACCGATCGATTCGATTCATATTGAAGAAAGTGATCATGAAGAAGAGGAAAAAGAAGTGCCATAAAGCTGAGTGATTGTCACCTGAGTGATTGTCACCTCAATTTTGGTACGTGCTCTAACTTTATCGTATCAACAAAAAGTTATATAACTCATATGCAATTTCAAATCTATCAATTTTATGTTCTTAATCTTTATTAGTACTAGAGTGAGTCTCAGTGACGAGTGCATATACACTGCCACATAGGCATATTTTTTTTACGGAACTGATAAATTATAATTTTATATATATTTTTTTAAATTTTTGAAACACATATCAGAAATGTTCTGATAACTATTGTCATGAGAAAAATGATCAGAGTGACAGTAAGTCAGTGACTCAGTGAGGAACCCTAAGAGGTTAACCTCAAATCTTACATCAAATATCAAATATTTGAGGTTGAAGCTCAAATCAAATCAAATCAAATCAAATATAATCAAATTAAACATGGTCACTAGCCCTGCGACACGTATCAAGCCGTGATCTACAACTATTTTTTTATGCATAAGTATAATTTAATTGAATCAGTCAAAAGTTCTTTAAATTACAGTGATTGTTTCACAAATCATTGTAACACAAAAGATTTTAGAAATTCTCCTTGTGACACACTATAGTTCTAGTATAGCGATGGCATATGATGATGATGATGATGATATATATAAGTTCCCAGCCTTCAGTAAAGGACTTTTCCTGTCACTGGGCTTCCATCTTCGCTGACTCTCCCTCTGGCAGGGAATCTGCACAAGAAAGTGCTCCCCTTTTCCCTCCTTCACAGCCAGCCCCACCCGTTTTTAACTCTTCTTTGCACCCTGGCGTTTTTTCGCAACTGCATACCTACTCTTATCAGGTTCCCTCTGGCATTCACTCTCCCCCTTTGTCCCCACCAATCCCTCCGTCTCGCCCTTATTTTTGCATAGAAGAAATAAGGAAAGTCCTCCAGTCCACAAAGGAAGAAAAGGCTGCAGAGTTGTCCGGACTCGCCCCCAACTATCTCTCCCTCTGCTTTCAATATTCGCCTCTTTCTCATGCCTTGTTATTTATCCATTTGAACTTAATTCACTTGACATCCGCTTGGCGAGATGAATGGAATATAATTAAAATCTGTCCGGTTTCAAAGGGGCCTCCTTCCCCCGACCTTGGTGAATGACGTCCGATTCATGTTGTCTCACTCTTACCAAAACTCTTTTCTTTACTCCTCTCTGCCCGTCTTACATCGCAAGTCAAGATTGACCATAGGCAGTTGGGTTTTTAGCAAGGGGTAGGAACAAGAGAAGCCATTGGAGCACTTACTGCACTGATGCAAAAGGTAAAGAAACGAAAGAAGCCCTTGTTAGCATGCTTTGTAGACTTCAGTAAAGCCTTTGACTCTCTGCCCAGGGATGTTTTGTTTGAAGTTTTGTTGAAGCAAGGGGTGAGTACAGTCGATGTCAAAATGATTCGGGCAATGTATACAAATGTGTACGGAAGCATCACTGGCAGCCCTTTTATGTTCAAGGAAGAGAAAGGGGTGAAACAAGGGGATCCTCTCTCCCCTTTTCTCTTCTTAATTTTCATCAATGATCTGCATGAAAGAGTGAAGGCTTCCAGTCGTACAGAGGTTCTGCTCGGTGGGGTTGCGTGTGATAGCCTTGGTTATGCCGATGACCTTGTCCTCGTTGCTGAAAGCGTGTATGACCTGCAGGTCAGCTTGAATGAATTGAATTCTTTCTGTGAAGAGAGGGGGCTCACTGTTAATTTAAAAAAGATGAATATCATGCGTCTGTCCGACTCTTACCCTGCAATTGAGGGCAGGCTTATGTTTGGAGGAAAAGAAATCGAGAGAGTGGGGTCGTATAAGTATTTGGGTGTTCTTTTGTTCGAAGGGGGAGACTTAAGGGAGGTAATAGAAGAGAGGCTTAGCATAGCGAGTAGACGGATGGGTCATATAAAGAGCGTAGCACTCTCTTTAGGTCGCTTGCCCCCCACAACAAAAATTTTGTGTTTATGCGCTTTCTAGTTGCCTGTTGCTCTATACGCGTTTGACTGTTTGCCTATCCGCAAGTCAGACATAGATGCATTAGATGTCCTTCAATTGCGCTTTGTCCATTAGGCTTTGAATTTGTCTCTCTCCTCTTTCCGTATACCTACTCTATGTACTGTCGGTCTACTTCCTGCACGTGTGTATATGTCGATGAGACTTGCTGGGTATTTGACTAACTTAAAACATATTGACCTCAAGATGCCCGCGGGTGCCTGGTCGGCTTTAATGAATGGTGATTGTCCTTCCTCTATGATGCATGCACAAAAATTGATTGGGTCGACCGGATTGGAAGAATTTGTTACTGTCAATCCAACCATCAGAAGAAGAAAGAAAGCCACCAAAGTTGGCCGTCTCCTTCTTTTAAGAGCAATGATCAACCGGGAAGTTGATGAATGGATTGATGGTTATCTAGAAAAGGCCGTTTCACGGGGGGTGGTTTTGCAGTTTGGCAGAGGCGTCAGACCGAATGTGTTCCAAACGTCTTATCCTACTGCCCAACGTTCGTCTCTCCTCTTCCTTTCCTCTACTTTTCGTTCATCCCCTTCGTCCCCCCGTTTCGTTTCCCTCCCTCGCGCTGCGATCTGGTCCTCAGGCCCTTTTTCAGCCTTGCTGTATATGTTGCTTGGTGGTCGCCCCCATGTACCGTACAGAGGGCTAGAAGACACGGTTTGCCCTACATGCAGGGGTAAAGCAGACGATCTACTGCACCGACTGACTGAATGCACAGAAACAAGAGTAGATCGAGAGCCTCTGAATGCAATTGTAACCGAAATTGAAACCAAATTAGACAGAGCCCAAGAAAGAGAGAGAAAGTGGTTGCTATTGAAAGACTCCACCCCTCTAAAACATGCCACGCAAAGCGAATTGTTGGCATGAATGAAGGTCATCCTGGCACTCAGACACTCACCCATACCGGCCCTGCAAATCTTGCGAAACATCTGTCTGCGCCCTCCATCGTAAGGCCTGCGATTCGATGCATATGATGGTTACTTACCTCTCTTCCCATCTCACCTTTGAATGTTCTTTTTCTATCTCCCACGTACATCTCCTGTCCCCCCTCTCCACCGGGCTTCCTGTCTGCCTCTACTGCCTGAGAGTCTCTGTTGCAGTTGTCGCACTCTTCCCATAGAAGGGAAACAACATCAGCGATTTAGAAAGCATCTTCTAGATGCAGGGTGTTTAGAATTGCGAGAATGAAGCCCCCTCCCGTTGTATGATGCAGGTCTGACAAAGGGGCAACAAAGCATTGTCCTAGACTTATGCACTGCATGATGGCCTATAGACCGATTAATAATAATGATGATGATGATGATGATATATGATCATAGAAGACTTAACCCCTAGCCTCTATTGGGCTCGGGTGGTCCGTTCATCCATGCATTCATGCATAGGGTGTTTAATCAATCGATTATTCTAGATCAAACGTATGCTCTCAATTCTCCACCTCTCTCAAGCACCTCATTATTGCTTCAAACCCCTGCCGCGGCTTATGATTAAGCATCAAGAAGCAGCTCTCAAAGGCTTCTACCTCTGCTGGGCCCGTCCCTTTAACCTTAGAGATTGCTGCCACTCTTTGCGCAGCGGTAACCTTGTCAAAAAGAGAGAGACCATCCTTCACTTCTCTCACTACCACTTTCAATGCTGCTTGCTCCTCTCTCCTCCCTATGTAATCAGTCAGGCGATGCACAGCATCGTCAACCGGTCGTCTGTCTTGATCCAGACAACGTGCACACAATATATAGAAGAGAGGCTTAGCATAGCGAGTAGACGGATGGGTTATACAAAGAGCGTAGCACTCTCTTTAGGTCGCCTGCCCCCCACAACAAAAATTTTGTGTTTATGCGCTTTCTGGTTGCCTGTTGCTCTATACGCGTTTGACTGTCTGCCTGTCCGCAAGTCAGACATAGATGCATTAGATGTCCTTCAATTGCGCTTTGTCCGTTGGGCTTTGAATCTGTCTCTCTCCTCTTTCCGTATACCTACTCTGTGTGCTGTTGGTCTACTTCTTGCACGTGTGCATGTGTCGATGAGACTTGCTGGGTATTTGACTAACTTAAAACATATTGACCTCAAGATGCCCGCGGGTGCCTGGTCGGCTTTAATGAATGGTGATTGTCCTTCCTCTATGATGCATGCACAAAAATTGATTGGGTCGACCGGATTGGAAGAATTTGTTACTGTCAATCCAACCATCAGAAGAAGAAAAAAAGCCACCAAGGTTGGCCGTCTCCTTCTTTTAAGAGCAGTGATCAACCGGGAAGTTGATGAATGGATTGATGGTTGTCTAGAAAGGGCCGTTTCACGGGAGACGGTTTTACAGTTTGGCAGAGGCGTCAGACCGAATGTGTTCCAAACGTCTTATCCTACTGCCCAACGTTCGTCTCTCCTCTTCCTTTCCTCTACTTTTCCTTTATCCCCTTCGTCCCCCCGTTTTGTTTCCCTCCCTCGCGCTACGATCTGGTCCTCAGGCCCTTTTTCAGCCTTGCTGTATATGTTGCTTGGTGGTCGCCCCCATGTACCGTACAGAGGGCTAGAAGACGCGGTTTGCCCTGCATGCAGGGGTAAAGCAGACGATCTACTGCACCGACTGACTGAATACACAGAAACAAGAGTAGATCGAGAGCCTCTGAATGCAATTGTAACCGAAATTGAAACCAAATTAGACAGAGCCCAAGAAAGAGAGAGAAAGTGGTTGCTATTGAAAGACTCCACCCCTCTAAAACATGCCACGCAAAGCGAATTGTTGGCATGAATGAAGGTCATCCTGGCACTCAGACACTCACCCATACCGGCCCTACGAATCTTGCGAAACATCTGTCTGCGCCCTCCATCGTAAGGCCTGCGATTCGATGCATGTGATGGTTACTTACCTCTCTTCCTGTCTCACCTTTGAATGTTCTTTTTCTATCTCCCACGTACATCTCCCGTCCCCCTTCTCCACCGGTCTTCCTGTCTGCCTCTACTGCCTGAGAGTCTCTGTTGCAGTTGTCGCACTCTTCCCACAGAAGGGAAACAACATCAGCGATTTAGAAAGCATCTTCTAGATGCAGGGTGTTTAGAATTACGAGAATGAAGCCCCCTCCCGTTATATGATGCAGGTCTGACAAAGGGGCAATAAAGCATTGTCCTAGACTCATGCACTGCATGATGGCCTATAGACCGATTAATAAATAATAAATAAATAATATGATGATGATGATGATGACGATATATATATATATATATATATATATATATACATATATCACATTCTTAATTCTGCTTTGTCTGAGTATCTGTTTTCGCTATACTGTGCTAGAGACTACAGCACTTCAATGATATAATAGCCTCTGCATCTCTAGCTACATCTATAGCCATATATACATACTAGTAATACCACACATTTGCCACACAGAAGTGATTCTAGAAGTGATTTCTTATCAATGAGTCATTATGTTATCATTCATTGCCTCGCTGCCAGCAACAAAACCCCTGGTAGCCGTGCACGGGAGTACATCTTGTGAGACACCGCTTTTCACCTGTAATTATCTGCAATTCCACCGTATTGACATTGCAATTGCGTGCCCACGGTGCCCTCCGATTGTCCCCGTCCCCGTTTTCACACTCCAAGTGTGGTACGAATGTGCCTTATACCTGCTTTCAGACACATTGAGAGTGAGTTTGCATGGCTATCTACTTGATCGTCTTTACCCAACAACTCAGCTCGTCAAGAGGGCCTCGAAAAGGATGCCGAGACCGAGGAATGATTCCCTCTCTCGACAGGTGACGAAGGGGGAAGAGGGGGGGGCGAGTCCCTGGGAGAATGCGGAGGGTGGCTCCCACTGCCACTAAACGACGTAACCGGACCCCCGTCTTTTCCTCCTCCGCCGTGGGACTGACGAAAACCTCCCCCCTGCCTGCCACCACCGCTTTGACGATGAGGGAGCGGACTGCCACCACTCACAATTTGCATACCGGAGCTGCCAACGAAAAAGGGACGCTCGCTTGAAGGAGGGAAGGGCTGAAAGGCGGGAGAGGGAATATGAGGTGGCTGTGGTGGCTTTTGCTTCTGTTGCTCTTGCCGCTGCGACGTGCTGAAGGGGACAGGGAAGGGAGTGAATCCTGTTGCGGCTTTCTTCTGTTGGCTTAGAGCATCCGATTGAAGACCTCCCTGCATACCCCCCTTTTCGTGCAGAGCGTGAGCTGGTGAGGAAGCTGGTACGGACAGGGGTGAGGAAGCTCCGGGATCGGCGGAGGGGGGGCCCATCGGAAGCCCCGGCCCTGCCCCTCCGAGGGTAGGGGAGAGGGGGGAGACAGACGGCGTGCTCATTTGCACGTCTTCATTCTGCTCGGCAATGTCTCTTGGGCTGTCAGCTCTTTTCTCCTCTGTTGCGTCGGCCTCAGCCTTCAGGATTTTGCTTTTCTCTGCGGCTAAGGCGGCGGCGGCAGCTCTTTTGACCGCTCTCTTCTCCTCCTTGCAGAAGAAGTTGAGCAGCCGCGGGTCGCATGAACAAATTGTTTGAGTGGGGGGTCCTTTTGTTGACAGGGAAATGGAATTGGCAAGGGAGTGGCTGTGGTTCCCGTTGAGCGAATTCAAGTGAAGAGCAGAGAAGGGATACGGAGACTGGTGACGAGACATAGGAGACGGAGACGGAGACGCTGCAGAGGAGAGGTGAGGGGGTTGCTGGGATTCTAAATTTTGTGTCGAAACTCGGGGACTTGGAGAGGCACAGGGGGGAAATAGCCTGTCTGACAGGATTCTCAACAGATGAAGTGGAATCGTGAGGGAAGCAGTAGGGAAAAAATCAGCAAAGGAGGAAGGGACGTCATTAGCGGTTTCAATTTCCTTTTTTGCCTTAACTTTCTTTCGGTGCTTTTCGTCTTCTTCATCCTGGACCTCTCCTTCTTCTTCCTCGTCGTCTTCAATAACCTCTCCCTCTTCCATTTCGTCATCTTCTCCGTTCTCTGAACCCCCCCCCAGATCCATATCGTCGTCTTCGTCTTCGTCTTCTCCAATCCCCCCCTCTTCCACTCCCATGCGGACTGCGCGAATAACACAAGATGCTAGCGCTTCTGCGAGGATTTCGGGGTTTTCCCTTTGTTCATATTGTCTAGCCCCTCTGAGATCAAGCAGAGATGCTACTAGAAGGGCAAGCCGCTCTTCTTGTGTCGGAAGGGGAGGGAATTTCGTTTCTTCCCCCTCACCTATTTCATGCTCTACATTTTTCTCTCCCCAATTTTTTATTTCAGCATATTCCTTTTCCTCTTCCACCTTTGTCACGTCAGGGTTTTCATCATTCTCGTTCTCAATCTTCAACTTCACCCCCTCTGAGTCTGTCCCGCCATTTCCTGCCGGATCGACAGGCGCACTCCCGCCTGTTCCCTCCTCGAGCCCCCCCCCTTCACTCAACCCAGCCTCAGCAAGGAGCTCTGAGACTAACGCCACAGCCTTCCTTTGCGTGTCCTCTCTCTCTTCTACAGAGGCGATCCACGCCTCATGTTCTGCTCCCACTGCGGTGTCCTCCCCCTTCCACACCTCTTTCTTCTCTTGAGCGACGGGCATCGTCTTCCGTTTCTTTACCACACGGAGCTGCAAGCACATGCAGACAAAGAGCACTAGATTCAGGACCATCTCACGCGCATAGGGAATTCAATTAGAACACATAAGGAACAGAGGGGGAACAGACGGAGAAAAACAACAAAAGACCTTCGTGGTCTCGAAAAGCAAGGCAAGGGCCACTCAAGAGAGACAGAGAGAGAAGAACGGCTCGAAGGAAGTCCGTGTGTGCAATGTGCCCACCTTCGTGCCCATCTCCAGAGACATCTTTCTTCCGAGGTGAAGGTCAGGGGCGGCTTGCGTCACCGCACCGTCTTTCTCCTTCTCCCTTTCCTTCCCCTTCTCATTTTGCTCCTCCTGAGGATCCGGGAGGTCGGGAGAAGGATGATCTAAGGACGGGGTCGGGAGAACATGAACGGGAGCGGGATGATCATGAGGGGGGATTTCTTCAGGTCCCGGCTCCCCTCGCCCTTCTTCTTCCGCCTTTGTGGTTCGATCCTCCTGTCTGTCTTCCCCTGCTACCACCCCCGCATGAGGGAAACTGAGGGAATTATTCTGATCCTGGTCAGAGGACTGGTGTGCCGCCTGGTGGTCGGTCGACTCCCGGTTGTTTACAATGAGGCCGAACCCCTGCTCCCCTCCCCCCCTGGCTGTCTCTGCAGCAGTGCCCCGACCATTGCCATTCTCTGTCGGCTGCAGTGCGTGTGGGAGGGGGGCTGGGGGGGGATGCTGAGGGGATAAAGAGGAAGAGGAAACGAACCCCGAAATGGAAGGAACGACGGGAGGAACCGTGGAGGCATCATGGAAATCTTCTGCTTTTGAAGAAAGACCAACAGTCTCCCTGTTTTCTCTCTCTCTGTCGACCTTCCCTCCCCAACGTTCTCTTTTGGGGCGATCTGTTTCCTCAACTGTCCCCTGCCGATCTCCCTCAGGCCTACTTTCCCTCTTGACAAATTGACGATCGAACCCGCTTTCAGCAAATCTCTCCGACATCCTATCTCTCTCTCCCCCATGATCTCGGAAAGGACCAAGAATAACAGAGGAAGAAGAGGCAGGGGCAACACCGGCAGAGCCAAAAGACTCACGGCGAGACGGCAGAGGGTCTCCTTCAGAGCCTCTGTGTTCTCTGGGAGATGGTCTGTCTCTCTCCCTCTCCCTCTCCCTGTCTCTGTTCCACTCCCTCTCTCTACTTCTCTCTCTGTCCCTTTCCCTCTCCCAGTCTCGACCTCTGTCCCACTCCCTGTCTCTCTCCCTTCCCCATTCCCTTTCTCTATCCCTTTCCCGCTCCCTACCCAAGTCTCTTCCTCTGTCCCACTCCCTGCCCCTGTCCCTTTCTGCCTCTTGGTGATCTGCCCCCCTCTCTCTGTCTCTCTGCCGCATCACTCGCGAGACAATATCGTCCTGATAGCGGTCGTAATGGAGCACCGCCAGCTCTCTTCCGACTTCCTCAGGTTCAATCTTTCCAAACGTCCGGCACAAAGGAAGGCTGCACAGAAAGAAAAGACATGCAGTCACACAGACAGACCCACTCACATGTACACACACTCGAGAGAGAGTCACATCACGAGAGCGGCAGAGGCAGCGAGAGAGAAAGCAGCGGGGAGAGGTAGATCGAGACGGAGAAAAGAAAAGACGAAGCTAAAGACAGAGCGAAATACCCTCGCTCACCCCCCACACAGAGAATTAAAGAGAGAGAGAGAGAGAGAGGCCTCACCCCCCACCTGGTTCTATCTGTGTCTCTCCGAAGACCGACTGCTTCGATGTCTTGCCGAGAGGGGAGTCTCACTGTGACCCAACCGTCCGCCGTCTCTCTATTGCACTGACTCCACAGCCAAGTGCGTGCACCCGGACCCTTACAGCAAACGAAGAAGAACTGCAGCAGACCGCACAAGCTCATTTCCTTCGTCTTTGTAGGAGACTCAGGAGCCGCCGGAATTAACAGGGGAATGTGCGCCAGGGAATCGGGGGGGAACGACTCAGCGTGGAGTATGCCCAAGAGGGGAGACCGGTTGCCGTGGGTAAACCCGCAGGCCCACTCCAAGAAAACCTCCATGTCCCGCTCGTCCCTGCATCACAGAGACAGAGAGAGAGAGAGAGAGAGAGAGAGAGAGATTGTTTCCACAGGAAGGGAGAGTAGACTGACTAGTATCGTTGTCAACAGGGAGAGTTCTGCTTTCTGGATGTACATCGGAGGAGTGAGAGTTCTGCTTTCTGGATATACATCGGAGGAGTGAGAGTTCTGCTTTCTGGATATACAACGGAGGAGTGAGAGTTCCGCTTTCTGGATATACAACGGAGGAGTGAGAGTTCAACTGAAATCGCCCTCCTCAAGGCACCCAGGCCGACTGACCGTAGAAAAATAAAGTCGAGAGCAGGAAGAAATGAAGAGAAGGATCAGAACGAAATTCGAGCTTGCTGCTAGGAACACCTTTGTGGCGTTCGGGAAGGATAAAGAATCTCCTTTGGCGAAGTAAAACACAGTCATAGAGCCACTGTACATTCTGCGACAGAGTGGGTGAGTACACAAGCCAACACAAGAGGGCAAAGGAAACAGACAAAGAGAACCGGACCGACCAATCTCGAGGCACCATCCCTCCCACCACCATCCAGCATTTTCGCTTCGCTGCTTCATCTCTCATCCCTTCCCGCGGGGGCACTTGGGGATTCCAGACTTCTTCTCCTGCGCATGCATACCCCAGACACACACACACACACACACACACACATAGACACACACACACACACACACACACACACACACACACACACACACGCACAGAGACACACAGACACACACACACACACACAGACAGACAGACAGACAGACAGACAGACGCACAGAGACACACAGACACACACACACACACACAGACAGACAGACAGACAGACAGACAGACGCACAGAGACACACAGACACACACACACACACACAGACAGACAGACAGACAGACACACAGACACAGACAGACACAGACACACACACACACACACACAGACAGACAGACAGACAGACAGACAGACGCACAGAGACACACAGACACACACACACACACAGACACACATACACACACACACGCACACACACACACACACACACACACACACACACACACACACACACACAGAGAGAGAGAGAGAGAGACAGAGACACAGACACAAACACACACACACACACACAGACACACACACAGACACACACACACACACACACACACACATTAATTCATATACATGCGGGCAGACCGACCGACAGGCAGACCATCCAGACAGGCAGACAGAGAAACCGACCAACTGCTTGTTTCTTTTTGCTCTCTTGTTCTTTTCACTTGCAGGCAGGAAGACAGTCAGCGAGCGAGTCAGTAAGTCGGTCAGAT